>CM070016.1:28660217-28790217 GCA_036247105.1 Cirrhinus mrigala
AAACACTTTTAAACAATAGCTATAAATGTTAACAATGTATTCAAAAATACTGACTCTAACTTAATCATTATTAACAAAAAGAACATACAACAGAAGTAATAAACAAAGGAACAAAACAAAAACAACTGAACAAATGAATGAACAAACAATTGAATAAACCAATGAACTAACGAACAATAGAATGAATGAACGAACAAACAAGAGAATGAACGAACAAAGAACTAAACAATAGAATAAACCAATGAACTAATAGACAATGAAATGAACGAACGAACGAACAAACAAACACAAACAAACAAGAGAATGAATAAACTAACAAATGAACAAGAGCAAAACAACAAACTAACGGACAACAGAATGAATGAATGAACTGACAAACGAAAAACAAATGAACAAAAGAGTAAAACAACAAACTAACGAACACTAGAATGAATGAACGAACCAAACAATGAACAAAAGAATAAACAAATGAACTAACAATGGAATGAATGAACAAACGAACAAAAGAATGAACGAACAAACAAATAAACAATAGAATAAACCAATTAACAAAAACAAAAGATTGAATGAACTAATAAACGAACAATAGAGTAAAACAACAAACTAACGAACCAAAAAAAAGAATTAACGAACGAATGGATGGATGAACAAAAGAATAAATGAATGAACTAACAAACAATGGAATGAATGAACAAACAAACAAGAGAATGAACAAAAAAAAGAACAATAGAATAAATCAATGAACAAACGAATGAACGAACAATGGAATTAATAAACAAACAAACAAACAAGTGAATGAATGAATGAACAAATGAACAGAGTAAAACAAACTAACAAACAACAATGAACAAACGGATGAACAAAAACAGATGAACAAGAATAAACAAATGAACTAACGAACAATGAAATGAACGAACAAAAACAAGAGAATGAATAAACAAATTAACAAAAGAGTAAAACAACAAACTAATAAACAAGTGAATAAATGAACAAACAAATGAACAACAGAATAAACCAATGAACGAACAAACAAACAATAGAATGAATGAACAATAGAGTAAAAACAAACTAATGAACAAAATGAATGAACGAATGAACGGATGAATGAACAAAAGAATAAACGAATTAACTAATGAACAATGGAATGAATGAATGAACAAACAAATGAACAATAGAATAAAACATCAAACTAATGAACAATAGAATTAATGAACGAACAAACAAACAAGAGAATGAATGAACAAATAAACAATATAACAATGAACTAACAAACAATGGAATGAACGAACAAACGAATGAACAAGAGAACAAACTAACAAACAATAGAAAGAAAGAACGAACAAATCAACAACAGAATAAACAAACTAATGAACAATAAAATGAACAAACAACTGAAAAATAGAATGAACGAAAAAATAAACCAATGAAGTAACAAACAAATATAAGAATGAATGAACAACAGAATTAAACTACCTAACGAACAACAGAAAGAAATAACAAACGAACAAAAGAATGAACACTAGAACAAACCAACAAACTAACGAACAGACCAATGAATAAACAAACAAAATCTCTAAAACAGCACATGTAGCCACAAGCGAAGCGTCAAAAAACCTGACTTTGACTTGAACTAAAGCAGTATGAACTACATAAGCGCTTGACCAGCGGCGTTGCTCTTTCAGCAGGGATTCGCGAGCATCTTGGACACTCTTGAGACGAGCACAAATAGGCCATCTGTAGGAAAAAAACATGAGGACGGACACCTGCAATCTTCACTGGACTCCCTTCCTGAAGCCTCTTGGGTTTCACATTCTTGTCCTTTTCTTTTTGTTTGGTAAAAACAAGCTCTTTTTACTCGGCGGGGCACGAGGCGCAGATTGAACTAAAGAAAGAGGAGCGAGAGAGAGATGGAGATGGAAGTGGAGGAGAGAGGCGAGATGTCTCCAGAAGAGCAGCACATGAAAGCGGAGGCGTGCTGGTTCGCCGGATCACCGTCCCAGTCACTTACCGCCGCTGGAAATTACTGCTGACTCTAATTAGTTATTTAGATACCGAGTACAGCATGTAGCCGGCAGACTTCTGAAGACGTACGGAGGAACTGTACGGCGCCCCAGGTTTCCGTTCACTCGCTTTTTTCCAGACATCTGCAATTCCCTATTGATAATCAGCTCTGCCGATAACATCTCTCAATATTAGATCAAGCGGCCGCTCTCCTGCTTTTGTTCATAAATTACAGCAATTCGTAACGACCGGGATTTCCATATTATGCTAATAGCGACCTACTATGTCATTAAATAAAGCTGTTAAGGAATTAATATGATTACAGGGGCACAGAGTCTGCTTTAATGATGCATGGCAGGAAAACGGCTTGTATTTTTCATAATGCTTATTTTGATATCGGCACGATGATCTGCTCTGCCGCTCTCTCGCCGCCGGCTTCATCAGCATGCTGTCAGTCAAACGCGCCGCCGTGTCACTTCACGGCACGGCTTATGTACCAACCTACGCATGACGAACTCTCAGAAAATTATTACTGACATCCAAAGAAAGGAAAGCCGCTCTGGAGGCATCATGCACGGAGTTCTCTGATGTGATACAGAAAAATATTTACTCGAAATCAAACGCTGCCCCCCAAAAAACTCCTACAGACTGTTATGTGAGCATTTTACTTTCGGATTTACTAACAAAAGTAATAAAGTAAAATGAATTAGTAAAAGTAATACTGCAGTGTTTCTTAAAGAATCTAGCATTACATCAGTACTTAAAAGCAGCGTTATTATAGTTAACTAAAATTACAACAAACTAAAACCGTACAAAGAAACACCACTTTTGTTACTTGAACATTAAATGCAAAACAACAACAACAAAAAAAATTTATTTCAGGTATAACATTTCTGATTTATAAGCTCTTTAAAATAACTAAAACTAAAGCTGAAATAAAACTGTATTAAAAATTAGACTAAAACTAAACACAGATTCAAAATTTTAATAAAATAAAAATAACTATAATCTCACTAATCTGACAGAGATTTAAAAAAAAAAACATTTTGTCAGTTTTAAGTATTGTTTATTAAATAATATAGTATTTATTAACATTTGAATGAGCTTTTATTTTAATATTTTTTGTTTCTATTTTAGATTACATTTTAATAAGTATGCTATGTGCTTTTGTAATTTTTCTTGCTTTCAATATTTTTTAATATAAAAGTTATGTAATTAAAGTTATTTTAGTACTTCAACTTAAACATTTAATTTAACTGAAAAATAAACATTTCTACAATTGTTTTTATTTTTTTTAAATATAATATAATATATTAATATAATAATATTTTTATCTTATTTTATTTCAAATTTATTTCAATTAACTTTTTTTAATGGTTTCAGTTAACAATAACTGGAAAGCATTAACCACAGGCTTTATATTTCTATTTAATTAAATTTATTAACATTAAGTTATTTTAGTACTTCAACTTAAACATTTAATTTAATTTAACTGGAAAGGCAGCATTTCTACAATTTTCATTTATTTGTTAAGTTTAAGTCTGTCATCTAGTTTTTTTTTTTTGTTTTGTTTTTTTTTTTAAATTCAAATGTATTTCAATAAACACTTTTTAAAATGGTTTTAGTTAACAATACATCATACATCTTCTGAATAAATCAGCTGGATAAATAAGCTTTACATTGATGTATGGTTTGTTAGGATAGGACAATATTTGGCAGAGATACAACTATTTGATAATTTGGAATATGTGGGTGCAAAAACCATCCAAAATTTGAGAAAAATACCTTTTTTTATATATTTACAGTAGGAAATGTACAAAATCTTCATGGATAATTTCATGGATAAAATCTTCAAAATCAATAATTTTGACCCATACAATGTAATTTTGGCTTTTACTACAAATATACCCGTGCTACTTAAGACTGATTTTGTGGTCCAGGGACACATTTGAGCTGAAAAAGGAAAATTATGATACCGTTATATTGCTTATTTGAAATATGTTATAAAAACATATAAAGTTTCACAGCATTTATAGTTGTATTTTGATTTTAAAAATGCATTTACATACTAAATAATGCAGCCACCAATTGTAACGATTTATTTTCAGAGCAGATCATTTATTTTCTGAAGTGTGCGACTAGTGGAAACAAACAGAATTGCGATTGGTTTGTTAGAGCCGCACAACTGGGCCAAACATAAAAACAATGAGAGATGTGCAGCATCTCCTGCAGATATTCAAATCTCAGAAGAGATTCACATTAGCGGCGTCTGGGTTAACAGACATCTCATTGAGCGTGCCCACCTGTGCGTGTGGCACCGTCATCTGTCTGGCAGCTGCCGGCTCTTTTCCTCGGGCGGCTCTGCCTAATGGTTCCTCCTCTCCCTTCTGAGGGCCGTTAGATGGTCGGCCACTTAACCCTGCCAGCATGTAGGGCTCAAACAGCATCTTACCAGCTCACATTTGCGCTCCGAAAATAAATGATTCATGAGATAACCGGCAGGCCAAAATAAACAGAGGCATTTCAGCCTTTTTCACCCCAAGACGCTCCCTTCTTTCCCCTAATCTGCAGGGTAAGGGCTCTCGGAGACGGCTGTAATGATACGGCGCGGGGCGAACGCGAGCCCGCGTGGATCTGCTGCTCTGGACTCTCTCTCACAGCTACCAATCACCGGAGACAGCGTACAATTACTTCACAGACGGGACATTTAAAGAATTACAAAGCCGGGCCTCACGCGGCCACAAGAAAAGCACACAAAAGCAAACGGCGGTTGAGCTTTTCTTGGACTTTCCATGACTTCAGATCTGGGTATCTTTAAAGGAATGTTCCATATTCAAAACAGCATTTGTTTTATAATGGTGATCACCACAGATAATAAATCCTGCCTTGCTGCTCTTTCAGGGATTAAAAAAAAAAAAAAAAAAAGCACAGATGTGTTTTTGTTAAATCATGAATTCTTTCTGAAATAATTCAATTAGGCAGTTAGAAAAATAATGCAATAAATTTGAATAAAATATTCAGGTTGATAAAATATATTTTGGCCATGTTAAATGTAGATTTCAAAAAGTTGTAATTTGATTTTTTACAAGCAACACAAGTAAAGAATCATGAATTCTTTATGAAAAATTTAATTTGGCAGTGAGAAAAATAATGCAATAAATTTGATGGAAATATTTAGGGTGATAAAATATATTTTCTTCATTGAAATGTAAAAATTTGAACACTTTAAATGTAATTTTCTACAAGCAATGCAAGTAAAGAATCATGAATTCTTTCTGAAAAATTCAATTAGGCATTGAAAAAACAATGCAATAAATTTGATTAAAATATTCAGGGTGATAAAATATATTTTGTTCATGTAAATTGTAATTTGAAAAAAAAAAACGAATTTTCTACAAGCAACGCAAGTAAAGATATCTTTATATCTGGAAATTAATTTGGCATCAAATGATAAAGCAACTATATTATAATTTACTATTATTATAAATAAAATAATTAAAAAAAGAAAAAATAATAATAATAAATATATATAATAATAATAATAAAATATAATATAATATAATATAATATAATATAAATAATATCATTTAATATAATAGTGAATACCACCACAAATGCTGCTATTAGAACTTATAACCAATCTTAGAGTCACTTGATTGTAGATGAAGTTCATACCAGAGATTTATTGCTCTAAAAGTGCAAAGAAACAGTGAGTTTTAATGGACTACGACATCCGGCCTACCGCTGCGCAAGGATGCATTATTTTGAATGATAACGTATATTCGACACCCAGAGAAGATGACGGGTACATGCATGGATTTTTCTGCACGTATGAAATATTAATGTCCAATATTAGCCATCTTTGTCACTTCAATCACAGCTGAAGCTTCTAAAGGTGCTAATGGAAGTGGGCCGGTGGGCGGCGGGACATGGCGGCGGGGGGGTTTGTTGGGCGAGCGTTATGGTCTGGACTGATAGAATCATGCAGTACTGATGACTTCATATAGCGCCATGACAACAGCACCCTACCAGAGACTCCGCATGTCACAGCAAGCCCTCGGTCGACGCCCTCCAGGCCCCGCGCTGACTTTGACATGAATGTAAAGTGACCTACTGGTGTGGAGCAGCGGCCCACCCTAACAGCTCCTGCTCTCCAGCGCCTACGAATGTCACAGACCATCATGAAAAACACCTTCGGAGGAGAGGAGTGAGTTTGTGCTGTTTTATAGTTGTAGGCATGTATACATGCATCCAGCGTTTAAAATTAACACTCGCCAAGCGCCAAATGGGAGTAAAAATCAGTGCTGGTGAGCATATGTAATGTAAAAATAATTAATAATTAAGCCCCATTTGGAACATTTGTATAATTGTTATAGTGTAAAATTATTTGGGAAGTGCAGCAAGTTGCCGTGAATGTCTAAACGAATCGGGTAAGGTCAGGATAGACGAGAACGTGTGACGGAAACACTCTGATTGGTTGCCTTAGTGTGTCACATGACCGTGTGGGCGGGGTGTGAGGAGAGGTAGGGCACATCCCAAAGGCCCTGCGTTTCAGAGTTCACGTAATCCTGCCGGGTTTAACTGTTACGCCAAGCTCTTTCTTGCTAAAACTCTTTTTTCTCTGCCTATCATTCCCTCCATCTCTCTCCCCAACTTCCCCCCGAACGGATTCCTATTCATTATTCACTCTCACACGCGGTCGCTGGCCTTTCCGCACGCCTCCCCGTCACTCTTCCCACAGATCAAAATTCTGCACAGGTTCCAGGAGCTTCTGGCACACAGGCAGGTATTTGAAGGGGAATTTCTGGGGTTGCGGCTTTCAAATAAACACACCTTTATCCCTTAATCTGCTTTAAGATAGATTCTGTTTCAATTCTGAGCATTATTTGCAATGTTCAAAGGCAGACGCCTGACACAACATCACACACGCGAAACACAATTGCTAATCAGCGGTGATAACCTACACTACCGGCATAATTACGATTTTGTAATGCGTTTAAAAATTGTTCTGCTCAGCAAGGATGCATTAATTTGATCAAAAATAAATTTTCAGCATCATTACTCCAGTCTTCAGAGTCACATGATCCTTCAAAAATCATTCTAATATGCTGATGTGCTGCTGAAGAAACATTTCTGTTTCTTATCAATGAAAACCCTAATACGCAACTATTCAAACGTTTGTGATGAGCTAAAAAAGAAGAAAAAAATACTTTTATTCAGCAAGGCTGCATTTATTTAATCAAAAATATACTAGAAATTGTGAAATATTATTACAATTTAAAATGGCAGTTTTCTGTGTAAATATCAGTTCAAATGTAATTAATTTACTCCAGTATTCAGTGTCACATGATCCTTCAGAAATCATTCTAATATGCTGATTTGCTGCTCAAGAAACATTTCTGATCATTATCAATGAAAACAGTTATACACAATCATTCAAAAGTTAAAAAAAAAAATAAACTCAAACGTGACAGCAAAGACAATTGTAATGTTACCAAAGATTTCTATTTCAAAGAAATGCTGTTCTTTTGAACTTTATATTCATCTGTGAATCCTGAAAAATGAAATGTATCATGGTTTTCTCAAAAATATTGGGCAGCACAACTGTTTTCAACATTGATAATAATCAGAAATGTTTCTTGAGCAGCGAATCAGCATATTAGAATGATTTCTGAAGGCTCATGTGACACTCAAGACTGCTGAAAATTCAGGTTTAATCACAAAAATAAATTCCATTTTACAATATATACACACAGAACACAGTTCATTTAAATTATAATAATATTTGACTATTTTTACTGCATTTTTGATTAAATAAATGCATTCTCGGTGAGCAGGAGATATCTTTGACTGGTAGTGCGCAGATGGGGACATGCGTGCGGGAGCGATGCCTGCAGGGGTCCTGTCTTTCACAGACCTCTCTCACCTCATCCACGTTTAAGTGCATTAATATTGCACCAGGCCTGGTGGCGAGGTTAAATGGCCGCCCATCTGAGAGAGAAGGGAGGGGGAATATGCCAGACGGAATATTTTCCCGGCCGAAGCGTCGAAAGCAGCACATTCAATCTGAGCTGCCACACGGAGGACGCCACATGAGTCATTTACAGGAAATATAATCTGTCTCTTTCCCTCCATTAGCAACACATATGCACTGCCTCTCCATTAGCAACACAACAAATTCTCATATTTACTCCTTCATGCCATAGATGTTGCTGAAAGGCCCTTTAAAACACCTTGAAGTTGTAAACATTATGGCTAATCATCATGGGAAACATCAACCTTCCACAGGATTTTATCTCAATGTTAATTATGTTGAAACAACTTCAACAGGATGGAAGGAAATTATGTAAAATAATTGCAGATGAATTGGCGCTATTGCACAGCACCTTCACAGCATTACTGTGTAATCTCTCCTAGTGAGAATCGAAGGACGTGTTTGACATGTTTAATTTCTGTCAGGTTTGTCCGCATACATTCTCAGGGCCAGTGAGCTTTCGTCTGCGCTGTCAGAGACGATTACCCTTCGTTCATCCGCATTCCTGCACGTTTGCGTTTTAGTGCGACGGAAAGATTGTTAATTGTATATCGATTTAGAGATTTGTGCAATCAAAACATGCGACAAGACGGCTATTAGATGATGATTTGTAAAACATGCCGGATACGACTGACTTCACATTTAACCTCAATTAACATTTAGCGCATAAACTCTGTTTGGTAACGATAACAATGCACACAAACACATAATGAGGCTAACATTTGTTAAAAGGCAAAATCAAGAACTTAGCCATTCAGGATGGAAAAATTGATAACGTACAACATTACATGACCTTTTATTGCCAAATGCTGAAAATAGTGTTTGCTACCTGAGATTTTTGTAGAAACCATAATACAGAAAAAAAATATTACTTAAAGACGTATTTAATTGATCAAAAGTGACAGTAAAGTCATTTATAATGTTGCAAAAGATGAAAGTTCTTATCATCTGTGAATCCTGAAAAATAAAATGCATCACAGTTTCTACCAAAATACTGTGCAACACAACTGTTTTCAACATTGATAATGTTTCTTGAGCAGTAAATCAGCATATTAGAATGATTTCTGAAGGATCATGTGACACTGAAGACTGGAGTAATGATGCTGAAAATTCAGCTTTGCATCACAGAAATAAATTACAGTTTATCAGATATTCACACAGAAAACAGTTATTTAAATTGTAATAATATTATACTGTTTTTACCTCAAAAAGAAAAAGCACAGATAAATAACTGTTCATAATATCCAGCAAATGATCACACCAACACTGCATGACCTTTCAAAGTGTGTAATTCTCTAAAAATCACGACCTGCCGTGCTTCGTCCACAAAGTGAGAGCCATTATGCTGTGTTGCATTTTAAATAAGATCCATACCCTGTAATTACATTCATGACAAAGACATTTTCTTGAATCCACAAAGAGAACGAGCACAGAGTAGCAAGAGAGAGAGAAAGAAAGGGTGGATTTTACCGGCCCTTATGAGACTGACAACAGCGAGGTCACCGGGAGGTTATGCAAACGGAACAAAACACTGAAAAATTAAAGGCGTGAGCTCAAGAAAGCGGCACTCAGAGCACAAGTGGCACGACCGCTGAGAAGATCTGTGAAGAGAGAGCCGCCGGGAATCAGACGCACCACCTCACATCTTCCTCAAGCACCTCACACACGAGTCCCTGCGAAACATTAAACGTCTGACTAGACAAAATGACTGGATGTAGAGAGTAGGGGTTAACGGTGGAGCGGGTGGGCGTAATCCATTACAGTGAGTTAGCAAGCGCTGGAGTGAGAGGTGAGCAAATGACATTCATTTGGGGTCGCGGCGATGGACTTTCAGGTTCATTTGTCTGAGGTGTTAGACAGATAATTAACAGCAATGTCAGTGCGCAGCACCGCTCCAGCAGAAGACCTTAAGGTGTATTAAAACTAGTTGATTGGCTGTGTTTACAAGTATGAGCGCTTTATGCGCTAGAGAATGCTCTGAGAGTGCGTTTGATGGATATGAACGAGCAAGATGAGGGTTCAGAGAGAACTGGGTCAGACTGATATCAAATGGGAATTAAAGGAAATTCACAAACGCTAGCTTTGTAAATTTGAATTGAATTGGCCACAACATGCAGGAAGCTGAATTGGAATGGTAAGGAGGAGTTTTGGATGCGTTTCCACCCTGATACACAAAAGCCAATTCATTAAATAAGATAAAAAGCATCAAATAAATACAACTTTATATAGGAACTTTAAAGCTTTTTATAGCTTTTTATGTTGTTTTTTTTTTAAAAAACTTTATCAAGTGAACATTTGAACTAACTTTTTAAATTAAAAATGACAGCTGAATTTCTTTGATTACTGATATATTGTAACTGCAGTTTGTTACATTCAAATTCATTGCAATTCTGCATCCTGTTAATAACTGAAAGAAACTAACTTTTCAAATTAAAAATGACATTTGATGAAATGCATAATATAAAAACAACTTTATATAGGGACTTTAAAGCTTTTTATAGCTTTTTATGTTGTTTTTTTTTTAAAAGCTTTATCAAGTGAACATTTAAACTAACTTTTCAAATTAAAAATGACAGTTGAATTTCTTTGATTACTGATATATTGTAACTGTACTGTTGCATTTAAATTCATTGCAATTCTGCATCCAGTTTAGAATGGAATCAAAATTTCAAAAGCTGAAAGGTGCTAAACACTGATCTTGAAGTGACAAAGGAATAATAATATGACTGCAATAAATAAATAAATAAAAAAATTCACAGCATATCTAGTCAAACAATAGTAGGTTTCTCATTGGCCGATGAATGTCATAATTTTGGACTACAAATAAGTGGATGCAAACCCTGTTTTTCATCCAAGCAAACATAGTTACAAGCCAATGAAAAAGATATCAGCACTACTTGTACTGGGAAAAAAAAAAAAAAAAAAAAGAATCTGCAGTTGTAAGCAAAAGCAATCCAAATCAATTAATTTTCTGGCATTTGATTAAATAGAGTTTGTGGAAATTCATTTTCGGTAAATATCAGGCGCTGAAAAGCTTGTCTGTTACGCTCTGAAATGCCACACACGGATACATACAGGTACGTGGATTAAAGGTTGCTGCGGGGTGAAGTCGTTCTGTCTAGTCGTGCTCTCTATTACATTTCCCTCTGATTCAAAAGGCAATTCACGCCTCTCACCGCAGTGCATTTACATTCCCACATCATCGCTGGCTCGACAAGTGCCGCACACACAATATGCATGGCCGTAGTAGCAATAAGCAACGGAGGGCAGGAAAACATAATAAAAAATATCACAGGCGATAATGCAATTACTAAGAATAATGGAGACCAGAGGATGAGGGAACACCCATACTGCTGGGCTTCGCCAACAACGGGTTTTTCATGCATTTGAGAAGCACACGAAGTGAAACCCCAACAATCACAACAGAGAAAGACTTCTGATTATTGCGATGTGAGAAATGCCTGTTTGTGTTGTGAAATGCATCTCTTTCATACCTGCTTCCATTAGCTGTTGTTTGCACTGCAATCAGCTCTGCTTGTGCAGATTTATTCCATCTATGCAAGAGGCCAGAACTGACATTTTATTCAAAAAGACCAGACAGCAATGAAAACAAAGCAAGGTTTGTGCTGCAGTCTGCATTTCAAAATAGATCAACAACATCTCAAACTGCGATTTGCAAAGATTCTGAAATCAAAACTTTCTTCATAACAAGATCAAATGATCTGAGCTGCATTTCATTTCACAGCCCTATACACTTACTAGGTGACAACTACTGACTCATCCGTATCTATTTTTACATCTCCTTGAGAACTTTAGAAGAAACCTCTTCTTGAAGAAAAAGTTGATACTTCAAAGAAACGTAAATGGAGAACACCATTAATTCCCCCAAGCTATGAAAGAGCAACCTCTGAGGAATGAAATGCTCCTCTGTTGTCTTTGATTACATGAGGAAGTATTTCAGGAACTAATCATGACACGGATGAACTGTGAAGAGAGACGGCATCGTCTCTTCGGTTTCCACCTCGGCGTTAATGGAGAAGACAATAACGAAGCCTGAAATCTGCATAAATAGGCTAGATCCTATTTGCGCTTATTTGTTTATCAGTAATGAATGACTACATGGGTAATTCACTTCCACATAAATTTGGGTTCACCTGGGAATCTCAGATTTACCCTCCAGCTGTCTCCATCTCACCACACAGCAAACGCCTGCAGCTCCGCTTCTTTGGACTTGGCACTCACAAGAGGAGATAAACTCGGCAAATAAACACACACAACGGTAGAGCGGGCACCGCTGACAGGAAATGCCTCCAAACGCCAGGCCTGATGGAAAAAAAAAAAAACCCAAAGAGCAATAAAAAGCATGAAGGAACGCAAAGAAAGGGCAGCCTGCCCTCTATTGTTCTGTGAGAAGAGTCTTTGAAGGACTCTTTCATGTGGCCCCGGGGCCTCCGGTCGATCCCGCTCCTTCCTCCAGCAGCTGGGGTGCAGGCGGGCCCCAGGGCAACAGAATCCACCGCACCACTGCTCGGCAGCAGGGAGGCCCGAGCTGATTTTCTCATGCCAACTGTTGGCTGTCGGTTAATACCGTGAGTGAAGAGCCTGCCCCCGCCGGCCCCAGTGAGCCCCTCTCCCGCTGAGCAAATGAAAGCCTGTGTGCGCTGTAGGCTGGAGGTTTCGCTGCCACACCGCAGGGGGCGTTCCGCCATTCAGACCAGGCCCTGGGGCGAGTCATCCGTCTTTCGGGTAACAGGGATCTTGCTCTCCCTTTTCCCTTCCTGAGTGGCTGGTTTTCCGTCTGGAATGCACCTCCCTGCGGTGCGGCTTGAAAGCATTCTTATCACTCCCCCATCATCAGGGTTTATTTAATAACTATCACAATAAAGTCAACAACAGGCCCAAGCAAGGGGCCTCTCCAGACCCGCCCCGGTGTGATGAATCGAGCCCATCAGGCAGGCCAGCTGCCCCGGAGGTTAGCGGGCTGCCCCTACCCGGTCTCAGGCCAGAACTGGAAGAAGAAAACAGGACGGGAGAGGCACATTTGTGATGGCATGCCAAAGCGCACACTGGGCCGATAGAGTTCGGCCAATATTTTCACAGTGGCGACCCAGAGCGGGAGCCAACGCCATTGCCAGCGACACGCAGTGCAATATGGACACACTTGTGCCCGTGTTCTGGACTCTGTTCCCCATTCATGATTCAAGAGACTGGCTGTGGCAGCATAACGACAACTGCTGAAATACGGCACTGGTAATGGAGCCTTCATTTCTGTAGCATTATCTATGTGGAAGCCGAGCAGACCGGAGTCTAAAGCGCCTGAGAGCTCATTCCTCATCCTTATCTGTGCTCCTTAAAAAGATGTAGGTGCCATAATCGCCGTGGTCTCCCGCTGCCGATGTCCGCCGGCCGGCACGTAACGACTCCGGAAATGAGCAATAACCGGTGAAAAATGGCTTAGGTGGATTTCTGAAAAAGACCCCTTGATTCGCCCATAATTTGTGAGAGCGTGCAAGCGTGATTCATTAAAAGGGAAATCAAGAGCGCGCCACACAAATAAGCCTGTGCCCGAAAGCTGACCTTGACGCGGTTAACTTTCCCCCGCTGCGACCGGGAACAGGACATATGCGATCCTCACCTCTGCCAGCTCACCTACGGGCCAACAATGCATCTGCCCCCGCTTTCACACCTGCAATGATTATACCACGGCTGGAGGAGTGCGATATCGAGAGCGCAGAGAGAAAGAAAAGCAAAAAGAGATAGCGAGAGGGGACGGGGGGGAAAAAAAAAAAAAAAAAAAAAAAAAAAAGGGATGATTTAAGGTCTCTCAAGTAAGCACTTTCCCCTCGTACCCTCTTTTCTTACCTCCATCCTCTTTTTCTTTCTCGTCTTATTCTCTGTCTCCCTTTTAAAGATGATGAATGGCACGGCGGTGAGAGGCTATTAATCAGGGCGCTGTTGTTGAAGAGGTTCTGATAGGGCTTAACATCGCCCTAGTGTTGCGGTGGAAAATACGGTACGGCCTTTTCCAATAGGGGTGGCAGAGAAAACACTCTGAATCCTGTCTACATAAGCACACTAGGCATTTATCTGCACAGCAACAGATATAGCCGTAGCAAACGGGTCAAGCTATGGTCCCTCACGGACTAGAACCAGGAAGAATCTGCTGACTTTGAGCATTTCCCATTCTTATTCGGAGAGGGGAAAATCTGCAAAATACTTATAAATGTGTTAAACTGGTATATAAAAGCATTAGGTGATTATATTTAATGAAGGGTGATTTCTACAGAGTTCTGCGGAAGCAGATGATATTTCTTTTCTGTAGCCAAAGAAAAAAAGTGACCAGAAATGAATAACTGTCTTATTAGCATGGGGCTTCCATTACCATATAATTAGCATATGTTGGCTACATTTATCTGGGGAGGAAAAACTTTTGCAAACTTTCTAAAAAAGGGATGCAACACAGCAAACATTTGCACTGCAAAAAATAAAAAAAAACACATCCTGAAGCAGAAGAGAGAAGCCAGCTGGGATCACAGACGTTGAATATTTCCTTTACTGGTCGGTTAATTTGGAGCTGATCAAAGCTGCCCTGCCCCGGAGACACTGGCGGGTAAACAGGTCGGGTTATCAAAGCAGACCTCCTTATTCACAGGGACTTGAATATAAGACCACCGCCGTAGGGGCAGAGACGGCGGCCGCCGCTGGAGAGGGTTCAAACCTTGGCGAAGCTCCTGTGATCAGAGACGAGCTGGTGAAGAGCTGCCACGCAAGACAGAAAGCAGAACCACACTGCACTGGGAAAGTATCTGCCAAAGACATGAGCGAATTTTTGTGGTAAGGATTCAAACATCAGGAAATTCCCAGCATCCTCTCGCTGCCATATGGGGTTTGGGTGGCCTTGAACGCTCCGTGTGAATAGCTGCATTGTTGCTCCGAGTATTCAATGGGCTGTAGATCACGGCACGGAAGAACAATGGAATGAATCAACCGAGGACCTCCGTACGGTCAAGTGAGGCCCGAAAGCACAGCAGGTAGATGTATGATTTAGCACAGAGGAATAACTCAACAGACAATAGGTCTGAAGTGGGAGTTTGAAGCGACTGACATTTTTCCTCTCGCTCTGTTCAATCATTTAGCGGCGCAAGTTCCAAAAGGTGAGCGGCGTCTCGGGTTCCACATGCAGATGAGGCGGAGGGGTTCAGCCAAAGGAGGTTAACCACTCACTGGTTCAACTCAGTCACTCTCTCTTTCACCGGGTTCCCTCTCGGGTTTCTAACGTCGCGGAAAAGAGGGGTAAAATGTCTAAAATTACAAACTCCCCTCCGTTCACAGTTTGATGTTCTATTAAAAGTACAGCTATTTTGAGAGGGAAGTTCCCAGAACTTCTCAAAGAGGGAGGTGAAAAGCTCTCTAAAGGTGTAATCAGAGGCAAAAATGAGAGGGTTTAAGTCGTGCTCGCAGTTGTATTTTCTTTTTGACTTTTAGCAGCTTAGCTGCCTCAAAGCAACGCTCTCTTCCTTTTGTCATTTTAAAAGCCCTTTTCTCAAAGCAGTTTAACCACGGCTGTGGAAGGCAAACATGAAAGCATGGCGTAAATATCAGCAATAGGAAAAGCCACAAAAGCAATGTGTTGTGCACCTATCAGCTTCGATTAACTTCAGCAATACATGTCTAACTCCTAGCGATAATGCTTCGGGTCAAAGGCGTAGGAGTCACCGCCCGCCCTTGACCCAGCTAGCGCGCACGCAACTCAGAGACATCCGCTCCATCCCTGAAGCCAGTCTCTTCACCGAGAGTTCCTGATTGGACATTTTACCCCCAGAGCAATCACACCCCTGCCAGCATTCTCAAACGTCCTTCTCCACAGGAAAACGGACACCTCGTTGAGGCTCCTCAACTTCCTGTACCTTAGGATTCACTCATAACCGGCAGAGGAGTTAGAATTAGCTGTCGACTACGATCCGTCAACTCTGAGTTACGGTGCTGCTGTCTAAGTCATTTTGGGTCTCAAAGTAAAGACAAATCGGCCGTATCTGGGCAAACCAGTGCACACTAATCAAGTTAAATCCCGACAGCGTGCAATCTATAAACGCAGTGGTTCTCCCGGTGTATTCTGATTTGGATAGTCTTTGAGGTTCATTCTCAAAAAGAAAGACAGATTGACTCTGTGTGAATTGGCCATCAAAGCCGCCCCATTGTGACTGAAAATGAAATTCCCAATTAAGCCTTTAATACGTGTCAAAACACATTAACTTGGCCTTAGCTCACGCAACATCTTGCACTTTAAAAATTCAACGTTTACACAAAAACCCAACATTTACAATACTGTTATCGTCCACTCTCATGGGTTCAGACGGTCTGAACTAATGATGTCATCCACGAAGATGATGGCCTGATACAAGTGCAACACATTAAAATCACACAGGCAATGGAGTTAAACAGTGTCAGACAGAGTAAACGTTACAGCGCTCTCGAGAGCAAATAGGTAAATGGTTGGTGCTAATTACAGCTGACAGATCACTGGAGTGTGTTTCGGAGAAGACCAAAGGGTCAGGATGAGGTACAGAAGCACATATTGATGAACACACACTCGCACACACACAGCATTCAAAGAAACACATCGATAATGCTTATTCTGTGGTCTGGGGACATGCATGGCAGAGTTTAAATAACTGTAATGAACCTTATCTGGTCCGAATTGGAAAAAGAAGCCTATCCAGGGCAGCATTTATTAAGCCGACGGGGACCAAAGACAGATATTTAAGACTGACTCGCCAGCTCTGTTTCAAAACCTCCCCATCCACTGCCTACAAAGTCAGGTAACTTTCAAGGCAATATTTAGGGTCTGTTCACACTTGTCATGTTTGGTTCGATTAAAACAAACCGTGGTGTGATTGCTTTGTTAGTGTGGTTCATTTGAGTATGTGTGAACGCTGCCATCTGAACCCATGGGAGCACCAAAGATCTTTTTAGCAGTCTCAGTCCGCTTCCAAACAAACTCTGGTGAAGTTCGAATGAAATATGAACGCAACAAGGACCAAATACTTATAAACAAACCAAAAACAGGAAATAATGACAAGATGTCAAGCGACATGATTTCAAAGAGAACAAGTGGTGTATCCAAAACAAAATGAGCAGAGGGCAAACGTGGAGCAACAAGGAGGTAAAGTGTCTTTTATGAGCGCTTTGTGTGTTTGCAGGTGCTGAAATAAAATCATATAGACCAATCTGGAGTGTCACAGTTATGTCACTTGCAGCTGTGTGCGCATAGTGGCTGCAGAAAAACACTGGTAACAAGTGGAGGTAAACGGGTAAAATCCATGGAATAAGAGGGAAAAAATATATTTGTGTCTTTTGATGTCAAAATCGAAATGCACTTTTTTTTTTTTTAGAATACTGTCGTCAAAGACGCCATTTGAAGCTAAACACAGATGTTTAAACGGACATACCATGGCTGAAAACTGCTATGATTACTTTTAAAGCATAGATTTGATTCACATATTCACATATGCTGTTCATAAGGAACGTATTGTATTAGCCCTACAGTTATAACATGAAATATTTAAACCTCTTACTATTAACATTTTACATAACATTTATTTATTTTATTTCACAATTCTGGCTTTTTTCTCGTAAATGCAAGTTTATATCTCCTAATTCAGACTTTGTAGCTCGATTTAACTCAAAACTAGTGAGTTTGTTAATTCTGAGGGGAAAAAAGCCAGAAGTTTGGGATATAAACTCTGAGCCGAGAGGAAAAGAAAGAACGACAAGTTGTTTTTCCTTATTAGAACAGTGAGATATAATCTCAGAATTGCGAGAATAAAGTCAAATTTACCTTTTTTTTTTTTTAAAAGAAATTATTTTATTCCACAGCTCCATAGACTGCTACTTGAAACGCCCACAAAAATGTCAGCCCTATTTCGGATCTGTAAGACTATCCTACTATCAAACATCAATTTCGTTGAATAACAGTGCTTATCGCTGAGTGACAAGCTCTTGTAATATGCAGAGAACATTTTGAAAATGACATCTAAATCAATATAATCTATAATCTTTTTAAATCTAACTATTTTGTACCGTATCTGTAATTCTCTAACCGTAAAGGCTTTCTCTCCCAGGTTTTCTGCAACCATGACGCAAGCGCATCCCGAATATTTATAAGCCTATAATTGGTCTATATGCACACAACGAGCGAGCTCTGTCCAGCAGACAAGCATTAGGTGTATTCAACTTAAATCCGTGCTGATCAGACCAATCTGTGAACGTGTATTTTCATGTCATATACCCGCAGCGCCACTTTAAGTCGAACGCACCTTTTGCTTTTGTTTAGAGTGTTCGGTGAGTTCCGTCACAAAATATACGTCATTCAACCGAACCAATCAGGTTGTGAATGTATCACTATGAATTAGGTTCAGGTGTGAATGCTAAGCAGACCAGGACCAAATGTATAATTTTTGGTCCAGACCAAATGAACCAAATGAACCAAACGAACCAAACTACAAGTGTGTGAACACACCCTAAAGCTGCAAGGAAAAAGAACTGGATGATAACTGTATTGTGAATGTGCAAATGACTGATTTGGAAAGCTCTACATTGGCAGTGCCACACAAATGATGCACTTCACAAAACTGAACTGGACTCACAATTGATTTCAGCTTGAGGACAACAAGCATTCAGTTCTGAAAAGTATGATTTCTTTTTTTCACTGTGCTTTGCATTTTATGACTGCTGACTAAGTGTTTGGCGAAAAAGAAGATATCCTAAAATCACAATTAGTGCCTACCCTTTAAAAATAGCCAGCATGATATCTTAAAATGCTGTCTACGTAGGTAGCTCGTTCGGTTTTGGAACAGCAAGCATGTCTACTGTGCGTTTCACAGGACGGCAGGGGTTATGTCTCGGTCCTGTTGTTTTTTTATGAGAGCACTCTGGAGCGTTGCACCATTTGTCTCCCAGTTGCTTCCAGGAAGCAGTTTATAAATACTCTGTGAGTCTTCCCACAATTATTTTATGACATAGCGAGTTCACGAGACAACTGACAGATTCTAGACGTGCCAACTCGTTCCCTCTTTTCTTCTTTGTCTCTCTTGGTTTGTTTCGGTGACGTTTCACCCACAAGAGTTTCTCAGAGAGAATCGAGAGGCTTAACATCAGCACACTGGGAAAGAGTCGCTGCTTTGTGCCACTGTGTCAAGTGTCTTTTTCTGTTGTAATTTCTAAAGGGCAAAAGATAAGAAAAGTTCACTGGAACCGTCTCTCTTTCTCTTTCCCGCTCGTGATCCTCTCCACGTCCCTCTGGGCCCATTCAAACAAGCAGCGGTGGAAAGCGGCCTAAAAAAACAAGCGGTGGAAAAGGTTTTCAGCAAGTTAATTACAACGGGGTGAGGGCTGTGAAAGGCCGCATTGTTTGTGTCAGGGCCAGTCAGCATCAAAGGTCTGATTCAGGCGCGTTCGGCGCACCTCAAACCCCGCTGGGCTGAACGTCGTACCACGTTAAACGCCGGCCTTAAAGACGCCCTCGTGGCTGTTTGCTGTTTTTCTTCAAAGTGATGAAACAATATTTGGAGTAGCAGAATAAACACGATGAGAGGTAATGGGCCAGAGGGGAGGAAGGGCATCACGCAGTGTGCTCGGCCCAGTCAACGGCGCTCTTGTGTGCCGTGTTTACAGAGTCCGCTGACCTTCGGGGAGGTTATCTTTGGGTGGACATTCACCCTTCTTGCCTCTATTGTGCCACAAACACAAGACACAAAAGGAATCGGATGATCAGGAAATGACATCAGGACCATCCAAAGCCGGAGCTGGCAAACAGACTGTCGTCTGTGGTTGCATATAGCATGCGAGCCTCCCAAGAGTGGACTGTGGGCAGCTCCATATGTAATGGAAACCAGACTAATGATACAAACAACAAAAACAAAGAGCAGGAAAAAAGCTGAATGTCATTAAAAGATGCATGCGTGTCTATGCTGGGAAAGGGACTGTTTATGCTCTCATTTCATTCTAAGGGCAGCAGTTACGTCCGTGGAGCACCAGAAACTATGTGAAAACACAGTTGTTCTTGTTTTTCCTCTCGACGTGGCACTTTTGCAGGCACGCCGTACCTCATACTGTGAAAAGCAATTTGTGCATGGAGGGGGTCGTTCCTCAGGCCCAATTATGTTATCAGAGACAATGGCAGCCGTTGCGGAGAACTTGGAGTTCTTGGGCAAATTGCTCTACAGTGATTCCCTTTCAATTTCCTTTCCTACGATGACCCATTTCCTGTTAAAACAGGAAGTTAAGGTGGGACATAAGCAATGGCTAGTACTTTTTTACGTGGCAATGGTGGAGATCTTCTCATTCTAAAAGACAAAAAGCTACATTTTGGAAACTTTAGGTAACTTTTGGAAAGTTTCTGGAAATTTAACAGATTTTCCGCCCCATTGCAACCCAAATTGTACTAACCTAACAGTCTACTAGTTGCAAAAAAGAGGATCATCAAGATAAAGTGTAACCTGTAAATGCCGCATTTAGGAGTTCACCAGCATATAGATGTTGGCCTCAAAGCTACAGACCCAGATTAAATGGTGTTTTTAAAGACTTGTAATATTACAAAACAACCCCCCTACAGGCCTCGGTTGAAAAACATAGACGGCGGGTCACGACTGAACAGATGTCTGGAATAAGATATGACAGCGGGCTACAAGAACAAAAAGCATTGCATGTTCTGCATCAAACGCACTGCCCGGCATGTTCTTTAGATGGCACAATCAAAGGACAAATGATTAAACTCGCCGTCGCCCCGCTGTGAGCGGGCCCGGGGTGTATTTGGGGATGTAATTACAGGACTGGAGACTGGGTTAGATCACGCCGGAGGAGTTTCCTCTCTGGCACTCACCTGCATCACATTAGAAGAGATGAGAGAGCGCAGGACAGGGAAATGAAACTGT
The DNA here is from genome assembly GCA_036247105.1 of Cirrhinus mrigala. Lineage (NCBI taxonomy): Eukaryota > Metazoa > Chordata > Actinopteri > Cypriniformes > Cyprinidae > Cirrhinus > Cirrhinus mrigala. The sequence goes on from CM070016.1 coordinate 28,681,185, forward strand.
TTACCCAAGAGTCACTCATCAGTAAATCAAGGCTAGAGAGGGCGGGCTATGGGTTTGTACAGGATATCGTGACTGTACGGCTACAGGACCCTGCTGTGTGTGACCTGAGGTGGGCGTTTTTTAGGTAGGAAAGTATACATGCAGGCTTTTATCTTGTGATAATAGATCGCAGCAGCGACCGCCTACTGTTTCAGTGGCCTGGATTTTGTAAGTACACACTGCATTCGGTTTCTCTCGTTGCATTTCATCTTTCTTTTTTTGTATGTGTGACATCCATATCAACATTTTTTACACATATGTGACCCTGGAGCACAAAAACAAGTCTCAATTAGAACAGGTATATTTGTAGCAATAGCCAAAAATACACTATAGATCAAAATTATAGATTTTTCTTTTATGCCAAAAATCATTAGGATATTAGGTAAAAATCATGTTTCATAAAGATATTTTGTACATTTCCTACCGTGAATATATTAAAACTTAATTTTTGATTAGTAATATGCATTGCGAAGACCTTCATTTGGACAACTTTAAAGGTGATTTTCTCAATATTTTCATTTTTTGGCACCTTCAGATTCCAGATTTTCAAATAGTTGTATCTCAGCCAAATATTGTCCTATCCTAACAAACCATACATCAATGGAGATCTTATTCAGCTTTGACATGATGTATAAATCTCAATTTCAAAAAAAAAAAAAAAATTACCCTTATGACTGGTTTTGTGGTCCACAGTCATATGTAGTTAAACTGATATTAATTATAAACAACCAGCGTTCTGGAATAAACCCAAACAGCTACAAGATGAATTGCAATATTTGATTCAAAGTACTTTTGGAGTACATAAACATTAAATAAATTATCTACTAATTTCCTAAAGCAAAAATTACACATTTTAAATAATTACATTAAACAAAAAAAATCAAACACTTATTAAGAAGATGAAATATTTTGTTGATCTGCAAATTGTGTGATCACTAACCAACATCAGAGAACCATTAACATGCAAATATGCTGTTAAATTATTACAAAATATTGACTTTTTTAGCTCAAACAGGGTTGGCTGAAAAAAGTTTGTGAATCCCTGAACTAAAGCATCATAAATTAATCAAATCACCACTGCTGTCTTTTATACTCAAATGCTTTTGAATTTGCCAGCTAAACTTCACAAAAGATCTTGCAAGACCGACTTCTCAGAGATCATATGTGACCCTGGAGCACAAAGCCAGTCTTAAAGGAGAAGTCCACTTCCAGAACAACAATTTACAAATAACCAAAAATACATTGTATGGGTCAAAATTATCGATTTTTTTTTTATGTCAAAAATCATTAGGATATTAAGTAAAGATCATGTTTCAGTAAGATATTTTGTAAATTTGCAAATACCGTAAATCTATCAAAATGAAATTGATTAGTAATATGCATTGCTAAGAACTTCATTTGGACAACTTTAAAGGTGATTTTCTCAATATTTTGATCTTTTGCAACCTCAGATTCCAGATTTTCAAACAGCTGTATCTCCGCCAAATATTGGCCTATCCAATCCAAAGGAAAGCTTATTTATTCAGCTTTCAGATGATGTATAAATCTCATTTTCAAAAAAATGTACCATTATGACAGGTTTTGTGGTCCAGGGTCACATTTTTAAAAAATAACAGTTGAAATCTTGCGACTTTTGAGCCAAAGTGCTAATTTTGGAGAACACATTAACCAGCCTTATCTTACAGCGAAAGCACAAATGACACATGAAACGTTTTCAAATCAGCATCAAATTTGAATTTAAATGAACATACAGTATAAGACCAAGTTCTTCCGGCCTGCTTATGACACGCCAGCTTTAACGCTAACGCTTAATTAGCCGTCCACGTAACCCGCTCCAAGATCCCGGGAAACGGAGGCGGCTCAGGAAGCGACTTTGAATAGGATTACAGGAGACTAACATCACTCAGACGCTCGGGCGAAAACAAACACGGCTTTGAAGGCGACGGCTGCCGAACGGGGTCCTGAACTCGGCCGGCGCACCTGACAGAGAGGGACACGGCCAACGACAGAATAAACAGCAGGATTAATGTCGTCCCGAGCGGATCTCTCCCACGGATACTCCCCTTTTCTCCCGCTAAGGGATTATCTGTCAGAGCCTGGCTGAATCACCGCTCTAGACACCCTCGGCTGTCTCTGGTCGTTGGCACGGCTCTCAGTCACAGCGCTCAGTGCTTCTCCAGGCCAGATCGGTTTATCATTAACCCGCCCTACCGGTGAGTAATGCGAAGTAGACAAGGACAATGACAAAACGACCTTCTGTCTGCGCGCGAGATGCCCGACCACCCCTGCGCTTCCTCGCGAGCATATCTGATGACCCCCCATCCCTGACAAATCCGCCCCCGGGGAGCGTCCCAGACACGGATACCCCTGTCCGTCGTAATTGATCACGGGACGTCAGCTGGCAGGTAGAGCTGTGAAGAAAGAGGCTGGGGAGATAATGATTTAAGTGACTTTGTAGAGGTCAGAGGTTCGAGACGGAGGTCACGGGGGACTCTTGTTTGGTTTACTTTGTCAGCGGCGAACGCTTTTGTTCTCTCCGTATCGACAAAGAAATTCTGCTGCAGCAGAACTGCGCTTCGGCCCATCATTATAAATCAGCCTGTTAAGAGTTATAAAATTTTAAAGAGCTGCTCTCTGGATTCACTCAGGGGTCTCCATTAAAGAGACTGGAACAGATGACGGCCAACACGGCAACAAAGCGAGCCGCACGTCTCTTGCAGTATTACCTAGCAACTCTAAATACACTTCATTTACCTCCTTAATAAACATTCCTGCTATTGTGATTGATTCATCGATGTGTGTTGTTCTAAGAGAAAAATGTGCCTTCATAACCTTTCATTGAAATAGAACATCTTGTTCTACCTCTCAGACCAGGTCTTGTTTGTCTGACAACACCAAATCCTCATTTTAGGTCTATACGCTTCACCATGCAATCAGTTCCTGATGGATAAAGTCAACATTTGTGTTTCAGGAACACAGGTTGTTAATGCCATTTCACTATGGCTTTAACCTGTTAAACAAAGACTAACAAATGTGTCCTGGAAGTCCCTGTAAGTGTGCGTTTACATTATTTTTATTGTGATATTATAAATTACAACCAATATATCAAACTAAAGAGCTGAAAATATTGCAATCAACCCAATTTCCATAACATAAGCTAAGATAAAGATAAACTGCATGATGCAAACAATGAACACGCATTCCATTACAGGAATAAAATTAGTTTAAATGGCTTTTCAAGGTGATATATATATATAATATATATATATATATATATATATATATATATATATATATAAAAAAAAAATGAGAAACACAACAAAATGACAAAAAATGAAAACAGAATATATATATATATATATATATATATATATATATATATATATATATATATATATATATATATATATATATATATATATATATATAATAAATAAATAAAAAAAAACTACTCAAACTAATAATAAAAATTAAAACTATTAAAAATAAAAATTATAACAGTATCACAATGATACTAAAATAACACTGCCATGTGTCCTGAAAGAACCTGTGAGTGTATTATTTTTGCTGTGATATTATCATAAATTTATGACCACAAAATCATCATAAGTAACACAGGTATATTTGTACCAATAGCCAACAATACATATGGGTTAAAATTATCAGGGTTTTTTATGCCAAAAAAAAATCAGTAAAAATAATGTTTCATGAAGATATTGTGTACATTTCCTACCGTAAATATATTAAAACTTAATTTTTAAATAGTAATATGCATTGCTAAGAACTTCATTTGGACAAATGTAAAGGCAATTTTCTTAATATTGTAATTTCTTAAGTCAGCATTTATGTAAGTGTGTGTTTATATTATTTCTACTGTGTTAAAATAAATTACAACCAATATATCAAATTAAAGAGCTGAAAATATTGCAATCAACCCAGTTTCCATAACATAAGCTAAGATAAAGATAAACTGCATGATGCAAACAATGAACACACATAAAACAAATAAAATGAGTTTAAATGGCTTTTAAAGGTGATTTTAACCTTTTAAAGAGAAGCTTTACAAATACAGCATATGTGGCAGGGTTATTACGGTTAAAATACTTATTTTATTTTAGCTAATTACCAATAAAACATGATTTAAATTTTTTTCAACTATATGTACTAAAATAACTACATTTAAAACTCAAATAAAATATAGACATGTAAAATATATGCACACGCATATATATAAAACAAGAAAAACAACAAAATTACAAAAATTAAAATGAAAACAGAAAATATAAAAATAAAAACTGTTTAAACTAATAATAAAAATTATAACGGTAACTCAATGATACTAAAATAACACTGGCATGTGTCCTGAAAGATCCTGTGAGTGTATTATTTTTACTTCGATATAATCATAAATTTATGACCAGTCGTAAGTAGCATAGGTATATTTGTAGCAATAGCCAATAATACATTGTATGGGTTAAAATGATCAGTTTTTCTTTTATGCCAAAAATCATTAGGATATTAGGTAAGGATCATGTTCCATGAAGATCTTTTGTCAATTTCCTACCGTAAAACCCAATTTTTGATTAGTAATATGCATTGCTACGAACTTCATTTGGACAACTTTAAAGGCAGTATTTTGAGATATTATATATATATATATATATATATATATATATATATATATATATATATATATATATATATATATATATATATATATATATATATATATATATAAAGTTTTTTTTTTTTTGTTCCATCCTCAGATAGATTCCAGATTTTCAAATAGTTGTATCTCAAATATCAAATGTCAAATATCTATCCTATCCTAACAAACCAAGCTTATTTATTCAGCTTTCAGATGATGTATAAATCTCAATTTTAAAAAATTGACCCTTAAGACTGTTTTTTTTGTCCAGGGTCACAAATACATTATTTGAAAGCTTTAAGATTCAAGAGCTGATAATATAAATCTCATTTCCATAAGATGAATTGCATGACTCAAAGAATGAAACACAGGGATTGTTAATGCACTTTCTGGAGGCGTCCCTAAACTACCAACCATCTTGGCAAGCTCTGAAGAACTGTAAGGCCTGTAACACGTAACCGGATCTTTGCCACAATGCTGTTTCTCACAGAGAATCTCTCATCTGTCGGTAGAATGCATAGTGAGCATCATGTAAAGTGAGACGCAACGATCCAGTGATTATATCCCTCCATCCCCCCGCTCGACGCTGTACGTACACATTAACCCCATTAAACGCATTCCTCCGTCTACATGCCCAAAGCCACCGAAAACACAGAGAAAACATGAAAAATGTCAGCGTGTGGCAAATGCACGACAGGCTGTAATTTTTTGTACATTGAAATACTCGCGCAGAGTAAATACTTTATACTTGCTTTGACGCATTGCTTTTCTAAGTGGCTTCAGATAAAAGTGTCTGCAACGTGCATGCTGTAAATAAACCATTGGAGTAGGCCATTATCTTTGCACTGTGAAAAATGATCATTTGAAGCTGTAAATAAAGGCTACTGGAGTAGGTTTTACGTCCCCAGTATTGTGAGTGATTCATCAATGCATGTTATTCTTAGAGAAAAATGTGTCTTCATAATCTTTCATTGAAACATAACAATGTAGTCGACTTTGTAACCAGGTCCTAATTGTCTGACGTCACTAAATAATCACTTTCGGTCTTACAAAGATAATTTACACCATACAATCAGTTCCTGATGGATAAAAATCAACATTTTTGTTTCTTGTTGAATATCCCATTTCACTCAGAAATACATCACATTACAGGAATAAAATGTGCTGTGAACACCATTTCACAACTACTTTTTGTGCGATGATATTCTAAATTAAAACTAATATATCATTTGAAAGCTTTAACACTCAAAACTCAAGAGCTGAAACTACTGCAATCACATTTCTATAATATAAACTACACATTTAGGATTTAATGGATTTAATGGCGATTTCAACCTTTTAAAGAGCAGCTTTAAAAAGGCAGGGTATGTGACAGGGATGTTATTAACTAAAATGAAAACAATTTTTTGTTGTTTTTAAAAAGAATGCTAACAGAAATTATGTAAAAAATATTTTTTAATATTTATTAAATATTTCAGCTAGTTGCAAATTAAACATTTCTAATTTTTGTTTAGTCTGACTATATGAACTAAAATAATGAAAACTGACATAAAAACTATATAGACGCATAAAAAAAGAAGTACAAATTCAAACAAATTCAACTATTAAAAAAAAGTTTCTAAGTTATACTAAAATACAATTGCATTAATATATTATATAATATATTAATATAAATATACTAATACAAAATTGATTACTAGTACCTGATGAATGTTTTAAAAAAAAAAAAGAAAAAAAAAATGCTTCAGAATGCAAATACATGCAAGAAAAAAAAATGATGCATGGCTTGGGGAAATAAAATAAAATAAAATAAAATAAAATAAAATAAAATAAAATAAAATAAAATAAAATAAAATAAAATAAAAAAAGTTACTAAATAATATAAATATAAAATATTTTTTAGATTTATATATCGTTTTTAAGTGACACTAAAATAATACAATTGCATTATTTTTACTGTGACACAAATATTACTCTTTACAAGCAATAAATTTGAATGCTTCAAAGAATCAATTCCTGATGGACAAATATCAAAATCTTGTTTCTTGTCAAAAAAAAAAAAAAAAAAAACAGTGTATTTCACTCATAAACACATTACAGGAATAAAATGGGTTGCAAATGGCATTTCATGACGGTTAAAAAACCTATTTCAGTCTTTCGACGAAAATGTCACCTTTAATTCAGTGTGTTATTGCCATTTCTTTGTAATTGTTTAAAATTCACTAGCAGTTTCTGAGTGAAAATGGTCTCAAAGTCAGTCCTAGAAAAGGTACTTGAGAAAAAGCACAGTCATTATGATTTGGTGATGCCAGAAACGACACACTTCACCTTTAAGCGCACAAACCGCTTTACAGAAACAGGCTGGAGAGATCTAATGACGTCAAACAGCTATTTTCAAAGTTCGAGAGAAAAAAAAGCCCAGAAAGAAAGAGTCTTTCTCTAAGCAGCAGTGAGAAATGAGAGCAGGAGATTATAAGCCTGGTGTGGTTCTCCGGCATATTCTTGGCTAGAGAATGAAGACAGATAGCAGGCGCGAAGGGCTGGAGAAGCCGGAGGGGAGGGAGGAAAGAGAACGACTGAGAAAAACAGGCCACACTGTTGGGCGTGGAGCACAATAGGGATGAAATATGGTGGCGAGCAGAAAGATGCTGATTAGTGGAAGGCTTCCCGGAAAGATCTACCAACCTAAGAAGCGAACTCCCCCTCGCAAAGACGCTTTCCACGGCCGCCCGTGGCTTCGGAGGAGATTTCGGCCCGCGCTCCATCCTTCCATCCGGATCGGCCCTTAATCTGGGTATCGGGAGCCTTCGGGGCCGCGGAGGCTGCGATTAACAACGGCAGGGAGATTGTATGTTCCTAATAGTTACAGCCTCCAAGTGGTGTAACGCAATTACAGGGGCTGCAGAAGAACAGCTAATGTGCATGCAACGAGCAGCCTGATATGGATCAGCTATTGAGTTGGCTGTTTTTAATTCACTTTCCAGCACAAAAACCGGGGCATTAGTTAGATTAGATGGGCCCCGGACGGGAGGGGCGGCTGAGGCCCGGCGGAGGGCAAGTGAATTTGTTTAGTGCCGCCTGTCAATTACCATCTGAAACCTTCTGCTGAACGCTTATTTATCTTCAGAGGTGAGGGGAAGGGAAAAAAAAGACTCGACAGGACAAAACAAGGCCCGAACGCAATTAATAAAGAGACTGTTCGTTGACGAGGGCTACTCACGACCGTAGGCAAAGCCATTTGGGTTATGACCATCAAAATGATGTATGAGGCCACATCCGAAGCTGCTGCTTTAATGTATTCTGATCGGAGCAGAAAGGTCTGGGCGAGTGCAACCGTTCCCCTCTAATGCAAAACAGGACAATAAGCAGGCTAAAAGTGCTTGAAAGGCAGCAAAAGTATAGTTCAATTGTGGATAAATACTAGCTCTGCTTACAGAGATTAATAGTACTGAATGGATTTAAGAATGAAAAAGCCAATTAGCTTCATAAGCAAATTCAGAATGCAAATATGTGCAAGAAAAAAAAAAAAAAAGGATGCATGATTTGCTGATTTAATAAAATAAAAAAATAAATAATTTTTTTTTTTTTACTAAATAAATAATAGAAATATAAAATATTTAAGTACTTAAGAAAATAATATGAAAGTATTAAAAGCAGCAAAACAGCAGCAATTTTTTCTATATTTGCTGTGCTAGTGCTAATAATAATAATACATTATTCAGAAATTCAGAAGGCAAATACATGCAAAAAAAAAAGGGCTGCATGATTTGGCAATAAAATAAAATATTTAAGCACTTAAGAAGATAATATAATAGTATTAAAAGCAATTTTAGCAATTTTTAATAATAATAATAATAATAATAATAAAAAATTATTCACAAATTCAGAATGCAAATGCATGCAAGAAGAAAGGGATGCATGATTTGGCAATTTAATAAAATAAAATAAAAAAAATAAAATAAAATTTTTGTTCTAAAATAATTTAATAAAATATAATTAATAATAATAATAATAATAATAATAATAATAAAATAGTAATATTATTATTGTTGTTAATAATAATAATAATAATAATAATAATAATAATAATATTATTACAACAATAACGTTTTTAATGGCAACAAGAGAGTAGCAATAAATTATGGGTAAAATAAAAAAAAAAAATTATGCCTTTTGAAACTGATAAAATAGATGGGCCTGGTTTCATAGACAGGGCTTAGCTTAAGCCAGGACTAGGCCTTAGTTAAATTTAAAGATATTTAAGCAGCTTTTCTAAAAATGCCTAAAAATGAATGAGATATTACAGATGTGCATTTTTGAGGCACTGACATATTTTAAGATATGCCGGAGCAAGATATTTTCAGTTGAGACACAAACATCCATTTTAGTCTGGGACTAGACTTAAGCCTGGTTTGAAAAACCAGGGGATGAAATAAGAAAGAAAAAACAGTCAGTAATCAGTTCAGTAAACAAATTCAGCAAATAAGTAAATACATGGAAGTAACCAAGTATGTGCAAAAGAACAAAAACAAAGTGAAAGCTTAATTATGATGATATCATTCATCATTGTTGGTGAGGTTTTTTTGGTGAGCTGCAAATCAATGGGAAACGCAAGTCAGAGTTGTTAAAATGACAGCAGTTCGGCTGAAGTAACTGCAAAAAAGTAATAAAATGAGTAAGAGTAATAGAATTTCAGTACAGTGCTCATCTGAGAGTCATAATGCGGCAGGGAAAATTAGCGACTGCAGCCCGCAGAAACGCACAGATGAGTCGGGCGAGTTTTAGATTCCGCGACCAGCTGAGAGAATGAAAACGAACAAATGATCAAAAAGCGCCGCAGCGTGCAAAGAAACAATGCTGCTGAAATCTGCATATGGCCTACATTTCTTTGTTTTGAGCGCACTTTAAAAAAAAAAAAACCTTTATAACTTTGTTCTCTCATAGAAACAATTATTTTATGAGCACGGAAAACCGTTCTGATGCAAACGGAAACGCTTGAAACGTTCACCTTTGGGGAGGCTGGGAAAGGCCATGCGAGACCTTGGTTAACAAATCATTATCAGCTTCATCTCTTCCATATCTGGTGAGAAACTCGAACCGGCGGTTTTTCCCCCTCTCACAAAACGGCTCTTACAGCACATTCAGCTGGTTAAATAGAAAAGAAAATGGGGCTACTGTTTTCACCTACAACCCACACGCACACATAATCGCAACAATATGGGGGAAAAATCCAGGCACGCCAGCTCAATGATATAAAGTTACTGTGGCTGCAGGGAAAATGCTTTTTATCATTTGCAGATTACACAACACAGGGGACTTTTCTGTAACCCCCAGACCACCAGGACGCAGACAATGAGCGACTGTGACTGATCTCGAATACACTAATCACAAACTATCCGTCACAGACTCGCAGTACGTCAATGCGTATTTCTCCACTGCGATCGGGAACCTGAAGAAAGACGAGAGGAAGGTAAAGAGACGGAGATGCGAGGGCAGAACAGACAGAGCCTCAGGAGCACTCGAGATGAAATGACGGCGCTCCTTCTCCCTTTTAAACATCATTCGAGCCTCTGGTTTTTGGTCGAACGCTGACCCTCTCTGCACTGGTGACTCCTTTTAGATAAAAATGGCTCTCAGATGTCACTCATTTCTATTTCGCTGGCTGTTTACACTCTTGAGAGTCTGAGCAGAGATTGCAGAAACTCTATCCTGTGTTCTGTCAGGCACTACTGAAAACAAACGAGAGAAAACGCGAGCTAGAAAGTAAATATTCATGCCCATATTTCACGTGCCTACGTCGCTAAAATTCAACCGGTGTGGAAACAACTGCCAGAATGAGAAATCGGCTGAAACCAGACACGGCCTGTCCCTGCTATTTCTTGCGTTCCTACTAAACGCAGCACAAAAGAGATCAGATTTCCACACAAAATCATTTGCACATGACAAGGAGGGAATGAGAAAGGAAACATGTATATGCGCAGGGGGAAAATGCGAGCTTTTCAGCTATTGTTTTACAGACTTGAGGTTTTGATTTCCATATACAAATAGCAAGAAAAAGAATCAAGCCAGAGAAGAGAAGTGGTGCAAAGAATAAAAAAAGAAAAAAGAATAATTTTATTAATAAATATATTAATTAATTAATTATTTTTTTAACCTTATATATATATATATATATATATATATATATATATATATATATATATATATATATATATATATATATATATATATATATATATATTAGTATTATTATTTTATATATATATATATATATATATATATATATATATATATATATATATATATATATATATATATATATATATATATATAAAAAAAGGTTAAAAAATTAATTAATTAATTTAAAAAAAAATGGTACAAATTGTCCTTTAAACGGTTTTTCACATACTAAAAAAAAATAAAAAAAAAATAAAATACAATGATTTTATGTCCATAGAAAGCACATTAAATGTAAGTCTACTTTTAAGGTTTCAAATACATTTTTGGAGAATAAAATGTCAACATTTGGTTGAAATAATGTTTAACTATATTTATGTTAAAATTCAAACAACATGCTTATTCTGACTTGTAAATATTAAAATTTGTTAAAAAAAAATAAGGGAGCATATTAAATTTTACTGTGTTTTAAATGAGTAAAAAATTCTTACTGACAAATGGGCAAAACCTAGGATAGTGGCAGATGTAGAATTACAACTAATTAGAATTTAGGGTGAAAGTAATTTGTCTTTTAATATGTCATAAATTGACTTTTGTTGTAAATATGCCAGACAAGACTGTTACACTGAATTATATTTTAGTGGGTAAATTAATTCTATAAATTAGGGGAAAAAAAAAAAATGTATGATATTATTTTTTTTGCTTAGAAAAACAAAAATGCAATTAAATTAAAACTTTTTTTGGAAAAACAACAATTTAAAGCAGTATTACACAAATTGTTTTTATGCTTAAACCCATTCTCTTTGACCCATGAAATAACTGTATATATTATAATATATTATATTAGATTAGTACCTTTTATATATATATATATATATATATATATATATATATATAATTTTTTTAATAAATCATATTATATTTTTAGTATTATATTTATTATTATACATTTTATTATATTTTGTTACATTTATTTATTTATTTATTATGAATATATACCTTATATATGCATATGCATATGCATATTAGTATCTTAGAGTTGAAATATGCTCTTTTAAGGTACTACTATGACATTTTAGGGTTAAATATGATACAAAGATGACACTTAAATGTTACTGTGACAAGCTGTTTTAGCTTTAAAAGGTACAATCTTGCACATTATTTCTGTCAATCCATTATATTAAATATTAAATATAATATTTAATCTAAAGTATAAAATCTATATTAATGCACCAGTTGTGCAGCTGCAGATATGAGTCTCTGCTGAATCTCTGTTACACTTTGACTTCAGGTTTTAATTTCCATATACAAACAGTAAGGAAGACGTTCAAGAAGAGCAGTTAATATATTTCTGAGTTTAAGAAGAAACCGGAGAGTTTGCGGTATCCTACACTCCCTCTTCATTCCGTTTACTCCTCTTCCTTTCCGACCCAAATCATTTCTGTGTATGCATTATATAAAATACAAAATAAAATAGGGCAAAACAGCTTAACATTATGTAACACTTAAGTGTAAAAAAATAATAATAATAATAATACTATACATTTGAAACTGTTATAAAATAGCACAAAACTGTGACCGCACGTCATAAATCTCTATTAATGCAGCAGTTGTGCAGCTGCAGATATGAGTCTCTGCTGAATCTCTGTCATACTGTGACTTGAGGTTTTAATTTCCATATACAAACAGCAAGAAAAACAGTCAAGAATAGCAGCAGTTAATATATCCGAGTTTAAGACGAAACCGGAGAGTTTGCGCTATCCTACACTCCCTCTTCTTCCCATTTACTCCTCTTCCTTTCTGGCCCAAACTGTTGCTGTTGTTGGCGCTGAAGCTCAGCGCTGGAACGCGGTGGTACAATAAAACATTTCCCTCACAACAACAACAATAAAGCACAAAAATGTAACCAGTAAAGTGCAGAACTTCTGCAGTTTTATTGAAAGAACAACCGTGTGGAGATTTACTGACGTGTTTTCTCACAAACGCGAGAGGTAAAAGTGGGCGGCGGGTGAAATTTATGTGCGTGGCTACTGAAGGAAAGCGTTCAAGGGGCCGTAACTCAGATCTGACAACGGCAGCGGCGTTCTGCACTTCGCACTCGTGAACGAGCGAACCACTGTTCCCTTTAAACAACTCGCTGGTCCGGCGCCAGAGAAAAACTGGCAGGGTCGCCCGGCACCCCTCGGCCAGGAATCGATACATTTCCTGTGTCATGGGTGTATCCCTGCGTTTGCGTGAGACCGTGTTCGAGAGCAGTTAATGCACGGCGAATCAGCCAGCGCTCATTACGGCACAGAGTTTATGACCCCTGACTGACAGAGAGAAGCCGCCAACTGCATCCTGCAGACAGACGCAGCTAAAAATGTCACAAGTTAATAATGAATGCACAGGCACATACACATTAACAAAGCATGGCAGCGACACTCGGGTGGGCGGCGGGACTGAATCACGGCATGAGTAACGCTATATCATACTATATCACTACATCACTTCATAGTTATTTACACTGGAATTTCACTGAAAAAAAAAAGGGTCATGTATTAATAATTGCATATTTCTGCCTATTTCCAGTGGATTAAAACATTTATAGTCACAAACCAAAATTAGTTCTACAGACATAAAAAGTAAGGAAACATAAAAGTATTATATTATATTACATTAATTTACATTACACACACTGTCAGAAAAAGTGTGTACCTTTAAATGTACTGTCTTTGCACAGTTTTCCTGAGGATGTATTATACTAAAAATAAAAAATAAAAACAGCTTTACATCATATAGCACTTACGTTTAAAAAATAAAAATACTCAAAACTGTTAAAAATTATATTATATTATATTATATTATATTATATACACTGCAAGAAAAAGTGTGTACCCTTTAAATGTACGGTCTTTGCACAGTTTTCCTGAGGATGTATTATATAAAATATTAAACATAATATAAAAAATAAAAACAGGAAAAACAGCTTTACATCATATAACACTTAAGTTTAAAAATTAAAAATACTCAAATTATTATATAATACTTTTAAATTGTGTATTTATGTAATTTTTTTTTCCCAAAGTCATCATTATAAGGGTTGTGAGCACACCAAAAAAATAATAATAATAATAATAATAATAATTTTTAATATTACTATATTATATATATATATATATATATATATATATATATATATATATATATATATATTTTTTTTTTTTTTTTTTTTTCCTTCTCCCCCAAAAGATGCATATTAGTAGCTATTACAGTAGTAATATGCACCCTTCAGGTACTACTATGAACCTTTTAGAGGTAAATAAGGTGACGGTGAGAACCCATTTTGCACTTTTTTTTTTTAAATATTAAATATAATATTACATATTCTTATTTTATAAGCCAAAAACAGCTTCACATTAAGTCATTTAAAACTGCAGTTTAAAAATTCACACCAGCAAAAATAAATAAATAAATAAAATTCACATTTGAGACCATTTTAAAATAGCACAAAACTGTGACCGCGTCTCAATTTAAATCTATAATAACGCACCAGCTGTGCAGCTCTGGAGTCTCTGTGATACTATAACCACACCATCTTACCTCCGCCCACCCCTAACTAACAGCTCTAGCACTACCTCAGAGGAAACCTTTTGTACAAGAAGTCAGAAATGGCTGTTTTCAGTCTGTTGTCAATAACACAAAGTCACTTTTCTGGTCCCCGTGCAGTTGCTCCATAACGCTGACTCTCTACTTTATCCAGCCGTTCTCCACTTCCATTACGCTTCCTATCGCTTTAGAAGAGGATATATTATTTATCTACTTCCCTGTCTATGTTTGGAGGGCCTCGTTTGGGGCGGTAAACTTCTTGTTGTTGTTTAAGAATGCTCACATCGTATGAAGTGCCCACAGGAGACGGGATTTTCATTTCGCCCTGATTCCAGTAGTTTTATTTTAATGGGCTTTTTAAATGCCCAGATTTAATCAGAGGATTCAGACCTGACGTTTTTCTGCTGCTTTTGCATCCCGGGCATTTTTTACGACGTGGCAGCGAAGGACGCAATTAAATGCAGTTTTGGGGCTTGTGTTTCGGCACACCCGCTCCTCATCGAGGGCCCTGTGATTAACGGCGTTTAACGCTCTCAATGGACACCTTGCGCTCGCTTCTTGTCTTTGCACTTCATCTCAACGCCCTCCATTCTTGCACGGACGTAGCACTGTTGTGATAAGCTTCTCCCGGCGGATACGACCGCATCAGGTCATGCAGAAAGCCTTCATTAAGGAGACTTACTACTGTACGATTCTCAATCGGGCTCCTGCAAAATTAGCCCCAGCGAGGATGGCCCAGTTAAGCACTCGCGGCTCGCGGGACCCTGGGGAAACGGGCCTGGAGATGTGACTGAACATGAAAGTGCTGAGTCCGGGTTTAGCGAGTGTGATATCGCACACAGATAAACTAATGGTCCGACCACAGAGCAACTGCTTAGACATGGAAAACAGAGACAAACACGCAGCAAGATTAGGGTTTTCGCATCGGAGAAAACAGAACATGCGAGAACATAATTCAAAGATAAAAGTACTACGACGCAGATAAATTCCCATTACTTTGTTCTGCACTACATATTCTAGACGCTTCCGAACGGATCGCACAATGTGCGGCTCTAATTTAGCACCTCATTTAACCGGCCGAAAAAACAACATTAAACATTGACATTGTGACACGCACTCACTGAAGCTTTCACATAATGGCCCGCACAGTTAAAAACTCTACTTGGCAGTTTTGTAGATAACTAAAAAGAAGAAATATGGGGGGAATTATCCAGAAGATTGATTCTGGAGAGATGAATGCATGCTATTCATGCATCTTTATCTGACAGGGCTTGTGCTCTCCGGGCCTTGGGTTTAGTTATTCTCTCTGACAAAACATGTTTGGGCCGGGCTGAGGATATGTCAGGAGGCGAGCGCTTCATCACTGTCTGACGGAGAACTGATAGGCTACGCGATCCAGACGCAGGGATCAGTCTAAAAGCCCCAAATGGAGAATGATAACCTGCTGAAATCCCCCTGCATCGGGTTCGTCTGACGCCAGGCCCCTCTGCTCATTCACGTACATTTACTTACTTTAACATATGTTCCTATTATTAGCTAAAAGTATTAAAAACATTTTTGTTAACTAAAATGAATCTAAAATAAAATAGCATAGTTGTTAGATTTGAAAAAAAGAATAATTTTGCCTTGGCAACCAGCTGAAAAAACTAAGTTGAAGCACTAAAGCAAAACTAAAACTTAGATAAAAATAATAATAATAATAATAATAATAATAATAATAATAAAGTAACACTGGATCCTGGTTTTACTGTGCACAATTTGTGTATATTATCACAAAGAAAAAGTTTATTTAGTAAAATCAAGTTTGTTTCACATTCTGCAAAAAAAAAAACAAAAAAAAAAAACAACATTACCACATTTCATTATTATAAGAATGAATCTATACATGTCCTGTGTCATGGGTGAATCCCTACGTTTACATGAGAGTAAATAAAACTAAAACTGAGATAAATGAATGAAACCTAAACTGTAATATTATAAAAATATAATAAAAAATAAAAAATAATTACTAAAAATTTGAAAAAAAAAAAAAAAAAAGAAACAAAAACTGAAAATATAAAAATAATTAAAAACTGAAAATATAAAAATAATAGCCAACTCAAAATATTAAAAAACATAAATAATAATAATAATAATAATAATAATAATAATAATAATGAAAGTAATACTGGATCCTGGTTTTACTGTGCACAATTTGCATATTATTTCAAAGAAAAAAAGTCTATTTAGTTTGCAATGGATAAAATCAAGTTTGTTTCATATCCTGCAAAAAACAAACAAAAAACAAAAAAAAAAAAAAAATATTATCCCAACTTTACAAATCAAGTCATCTGATCAATTTTACACTGAACAGTGTTTTGCAAATTCCCAGCATGCACTGCAGCATAAAATAATTATGTGGTAACTACTATTAAACAAAGTGACACAAATAATGGCAAAAAAATAAAAAATAAAAATTGTGTATGATTTACTTTAAAATCACTTTCACTCAGAAACAACTTGTAAATTTCACAAAAAAGCAAATAAATGTCACGTAATACATTTAATTAAAAATGACATTTTGAAGCAAGAATTTTCTTGCAAAAACATATTCCAATAACTAACATATTTCCAGCCTAACATAATGATGACGTAATGAGGTTTGCAGGTCCCTGCATTGCTAAATGCCAAAACAAAGTTCATTAGATGAACAAGTTAAGTTAGCAGTGGTTAGTTAAGTTTACGTAACAAACAGACTTAAAAAGTTACTTTTTAAGTTAGGTCAACGTTTTTTTTTTTTTTTTTTTTTTTTCACAGTGCAGAAATAAACTGGCTGTGAATGACATTTCACATTGACTTTAACTAAGAGCTTCTCCACTGCCCACGAAGCACCTGTCCATGATCATAAAAACACAACTGCAGGTCTGTGCATTAAACTTCAAGTAAAATCAAGCTTAAACGAGGAGCCTGGCCTGAGGCGGCGTTTCTCTAATGACCCATCATGAACCAGACCCTTCAGTCCCCTTTTGAGCTCCGACTTTATTGCCAAGTCAACAGTAGGACTTACATTGACCTCTTATCATCTCTCTGGCTTCATGGGGCCTTTAATGGAAAGCAGAATCCGGCGAAAACCTCAAAGTACCAAGTAAATGTATGTTCTTATTTAAGCCCCATAAAAACAGGAAAGCACAAACATTTATCTGTGCTATGCTTTCATCTGCTGTCTGCCGAGCTAAAGAATAACAGAGCCAGGAGGCTGATAAAGTGAAGATAGGAAATGGAAACGCGTGGGTCTCATGTTCCCATGATTCCAGCAGGGCGGTGATTGCTTGTCCCGGCCTCCCTCTACGGTGAACAGCGGTGCACGGCCCTTTCATTACACCAGACGCGTGCATCAGTATGCACAACAAAAACCCATCCCATGATGCTCAATTTGGCCGCCGGTCAAGCGTTATGCATTAGCTAAGAATACTAATAATTTGGCAAATGCAATTTTAGTGGCTTTGTGGCTATTCGCAGAACTTGGACCACATGCGGTTTCCGCTCTTTGACTGGCATGCGGATTCACACCGTACGACACACGCTGTCGGCTCTATAGGCAGGAAGCATATGGCTGAGCGTTTAAGGGCTAGTAATATCATTTTTCTGCCGTGCTAAGTGACGATAAGAGCGCTCGCTAGTAAACTCGGTCGTGCACGCGGTGACAGTATCCCAGCAGGCTTCTTGTTTGATTGGACAGCACTTTGTGCCTAGAGGGAGAGCCATCACACGACAGCGGAGCTAAAAGCAAAGCTACTGACGGTGTTTCTGGTGGGACCGTGTGCTTTTTATAGCTGCGCATGCAATAAGCGAAAAACTGTGTTCTGCTATTAAGCCACAATGACAAGGAAAACATGCAAGAACAACCGTCCAAGATGGAATGCTTTTACCGCAGGACTGGTGTTCTGTTGTTACAAGACAAACGACGCAAGTGCTTCATTTAAGGAGGTCAGAGGTGAAGAGCGTATTTTCCGCACCAGTAGAGACAGCAAACAAAATAATGACTTCTCAAACATAATGGCGTCCACAATGAATACAAAAATTCTGACAAAAGTCAGAATTGCAAGATATAAACTCATATAAATTCTGTATATGTGACCCATAAAACCAGTAATAAGGGTCAATTATCTGAAACTGAGATTTATACATCGTCTGAAAGTTGAATAAATAAGCTTTCCATTGATGTATGGTTTTGTAGCATAGAACAATATTTGGACGAGATGCAGCTATTTGGAAAAACTGGAATCTAAGGTTGAAGAAAAAAAAAAATCTAAATATTGAGAAAATTGCCTTTAAAGTTGTCCAAATGAAGTTCTTAGCAATGCATATTACTAATCAAAAATTAAGTTTTTATACATTTATGATAGGAAATTTACAAAATATCTTCATGGAACAAAAAAAAAAAAACAATAATTTTGACTTACACAATGTATCGTTGGCTATTGCTACAAATATACCTGGGCAAACTATGACTGGTTCTCTGGTCCAGGGTCACATATCTCAAAATTCTGAGCACATATCTAAATTCAGGATTCCAAAAAAAAAAAAAAAAAGTGGGAAAATTGGAGTGAGATAAACTCCATAACTCCATAAATTGGAGAATTGCAATAAAAAAAGTCTTAATTGTGAGATAATTACCAAATTTTTTTATATTCCTTATTTTTTATATAACTTCGTTGTCCAACTACACTGCAAAAACATAATTTTTTGAAGTTGTAAATAAAACAAATTTTGAGAGTACGTCTTACAAAAAAACACTTTTTTAGTCTATCAACTCCAAAAAAAACTTGTTTGTGAAATTTATTATCAATTTTAAAGCCCTTTTTCAGCGTACTTCTTTACAGTTCAGTTTGGTGCCGTGGCAGAATGACACCCTTCACCTCTGACCTTCTTAAATGAACCAAAATGTTACGTCTGAGCGTTTTACATGGCAGCAGATTGGCGCCGTACCCCAGCAGGGCCGCTATGCGGTCGAGCACATTTACGGCCGGGCGTCGTCCGCTCCCAAAAAACCGAACTCTATCCTTCAAACTGTAAAAAGGGGCGTCACTCTCCTCTCCATAACTGGCCTGAGTGGAAGCCCCTTGACTGGTAATAACTCTCATCTCTCTCTCCATTTCCTGATCACAATTACCCTCTCCATGAGGAGCAGGGGCTGTAAATTACATTTCTCTGATCCTCAGCTATAATTGGACACTGAGGATTCTCCGAGCAGCAGCCTTTCTGTAAGTGGAAAACAAAGAGCCTTTGAGCGTTTGGGTTTGGATTTCACAACGCGACTCATTACATTAAAGGAGAAGCGTAACATCACTCCACACTCAACAGCACACATGACCACGTCACCGAGTGAGTGCATACTATGAATTCACCTTTATTTCTACAGAGCAGCTTCACAGAAACAAACAAGAAAATAACAGAATCAATGAAGCAAATGGTGCAAAAAATGACATTAGTGGCATTATTCAACTTAATTCAGTTCAGTGTTGATTCAGTTCAATAACTGTGTAAATTATGAAATTAATTCACTGCAGCAACAAGCAGCTCTACAGTAGACAACAGCTTCAATATTCAGCTCAAGTCAGATTAATGCTGATTTAATCCAGTTTAATAACAGTGTCAATGTAGCAAAATTCAATTATGAAATGAATTTGCTCTACAGAAGACAATAGTGTCATTCAGATCAATTCGGTTCCTTGTCGATTCATTCAGTTTAATAAGTGTCAACGTTGCAAAGTTTGTCAATTATGAAACAGATTCGCTCTACAGGAGGCAGCAGTGTCATTATTCAGATCAACTCAGTTCAAAGTTAATTCAAACCAGTTCAATAACTGTGTTAATGTTGCAAAACTCAATTATTCAAATAATTTGATTCAGACAATATTCAACTCAATTCAGTTCAATAGCAGTGTTGATGCTGTGAGGTTTATCAATTATGAAATTAATCTGATTCAGACATTATTCAACTCAGTTCAAAGTTCAGTTCAAAGTTGATTCAATCCTGCTCAACGCCTAAACGTTGCAAAATTCAACAATTAAGAAATGAATTCAAATTCAGCTTTAAAGAAGCTCTACAGAGGACAACAGTATCATTTTCAGCTCAACTCAGTTCAGTGTTGATTCAATCTAGTTTAATAGTGTCGATGCAGCAAAGTTGATCAATTATGAAATGAGTTTGATTCAGTCATTATTCGACTCAAAGTAGATTCAATCCAGCTCAATGGCTGATAAATGTTGCAAAATTCAATTATGAAATTTATTCTATTTCAAGCATTATTCAACGCAATTCAGTGCAATAACAGAGTTCATCTGTTTATCAATTATGAAATGAATCTGTTTCAGTCATTATTCAACTCAGTTGATTCAATCCAGCTAAATAACTGTTAAATGTTGCAAAACTCAACAATTATGAAATTAATTCGAATTCCGCTTTAAAGCAGATCTACAGAAGAGAACAGTATCATTTTCAGCTCAATTCAGTTCAATGTTGATTCTAGTTTAAAGTGTCCATGTTGCAAAGTTTATCAACTATGAAATAAATTTGATTCAGTCATTGACTCAGTTCAGTTCAAAGTTGATTCCATCCACCTCAAAAACTGTTACATTTTGCCAAATTCAACAATTATTAAAACTATTCTATTTCAAGGATTATCCAACTCAATGCAGCGCAAAAACAGTGTTGATGCTTCAAAGTTTATCAATTATTAAATTAATTTGATTCAGTCATTATTCAACTCAAAGTCGATTCAATCCAGCTAAATAATTGTTAAATGTTGCAAAATGCAACAATTATAAAATTAAATTCAGCTCTACAGAAGACAACAGTATCATTTCAGCTCAATTCATTTCAATATTGATTCAATCAAGTTCAATAGTGTTGATGATGCAAAGTTGATCAATTATTAAACGAATCTGATTCAGTCATTCGACTCAAAGTTGATTCCATCCAGCTCAAATATTCTGTTAAATTTAGCCAAAATCAACAGTTATTCAATTTATTCTATTTCAAGCATTATTCAACTTAATTCAGTGCAATAAGAGAGTTGATGCTGCAAATGTATTTAAATCAGTCATTATTCAACTCAATTCATTCATTCATTGATTCAATCCAGCTAATTAACCCTTAAAACTCAATTACGAAATGAATTCAAATTCAGCTTTAAAGCAGCTCTACAGAAGACAACAGCGTCATTATTTAGCTCAATTCAGTTCAATGTTTATTCAGTCTAGTTTAATAAGTGTCGATGTTACAACTATGAAATGAATTCGACTCAGTCATTATTCAAATTGGATTCCATCCAGCTCAAAAACTCAGTTAAATTTTGCAAAATTCAACACTTATTAAATTTATTCTATTTCAAGCATTATTCAACTCAATTCAGTTCAACAGCAGCGATGACGCTGCAAAGTTTATCAACTATGAGATGAATCTGATTCAGTCGTTATTTAACTCAAAGTCTATTTAATCCAGCTCAATAACTGTATTAAAGGTTGTAAAATTCAACAATTATGAAATGAATTTGAATCAGCTTTAAAGCAGCTCTACAGAAAACAACAGTGTCATTATTCAGCTCAATTCAGTTCAATTTTTGTTCTCATCAATGCAGTCAAACTGATAATATTGCTGATTATTAACCGTCTCCAACTAAGCAATCAAAAGCCAGTGGCAAGAAACCCAAACTCCATCAGGTGACAAATGAAAAAAAAAAAAAAAAAAACATCACAAGTCAGACTTATGCACTGATATTATTCACAAATTTAGCATCCAGCTCCTTCTGTGTGAAGTGGTCGTGTCATGACGGAAAAGGAGATGTGCTGACAGACAGGTCGGTCACTTCAGCGGCGGCATGCTTGTGAAGTAGCCGCACTTGTGCCGGGCTTCACTAATGGACTGCTAATAGAACCCAAAGCTGCACTTTGATGCTTCCCCTGTAGTTTACAGGGTGACAGTGTGTGATTAATTGCACTCACTCCACTCCCTGTCCGCCTTTTCTCTTTTTTGCAACGAATAGAGGCTGTCATTGCCATGACTTTGCTCGCTCACCTACCTGCACAGCTGGATACGGCGCGATTCGCCGTAGACAATGCCACGCGCATACTGTAATACATCTTTCCCACAGCCGGCGCGCTACGTGACGTCAGGAGAGGAGAGCTGCAACCTCAGCACGCCTTTCACAGCAATTATCACGAAAAAATATCCTCAGCACGGGGGAAGGCCAACAAACAGCGTGTAATGCTGACGCCCACAAGGCGACCAAGAAGGAGTTTCTGATGACACACCGTTTGGCTCGACCTTTACCTTCACCAGCACGTGACCGCATTAAGTCTCATTTTCTCCTTCAAACTTAAAAACGGCCTACATCATGAGAGAATTACGATACGCGGTGGCGCTAGGTCATAGTATAGTAGCCGTTCGGCACACAATGAAGCCTTTGTGTTTCCAAACGTACTCGGAGAACGACCACGATGGCTGTAACCTTAGTAGAGCCCTTGAGACCCGACCGTTAGAGTAATGATGATCGCAATAACATTCTCATTTTTACGCCTACCGGAGTTGCACGTGTGTCTCTTTTTGAGTTGCTAAATATTTTCTTAAAAATAAAAGCCCCCCTGTCCATAAACAAAGCTCAGAGGACGCATAACACGCAGAGCGAGAGGACAGACGTGGAAAAAGTGAACTCACGCTTTGACGCACACTCAGCAGGCAGTGGGTTTTGCTTTGCTGTTTTTTTTAAACAGTAATTACATGTATAAGACAGCAAACAAGGCACCTTTGTTTTCCAAAAAAAAAAAAGAGCATTGCATATGAAACCGATGGCATACAGAAAGCAGAAAAAGCGTGCAGCCTACATGAAAACAAAAACGTACAAGAATGGATTATGCACATTTGGGATCTCCGCCTTTCATCAGCAAAGGATCTGCATATTCAAACAGACAGCCGGTCTACTTCAGCCCCCAAATCCACACGGCCTTCTGCCGTTAAAGCGGATGACAAGATCGTCTCCTGCCTAAGTATTGTCGAGGGTCGTGCTGTGTTTTTTTTTTTTTTTTTTTTTTTTTTTATCCACCTCACTCCCTCTTGACTTTCTCGGTCACCTCTTACTCATATTCAGGCGACGGGAGACACTTGTGGAGATGTCAGTGATTTTACTGTACTTGATTCAGGCACTCCTTTCCTCTCCATCGCTCTCTCCTCCATTTGCAGGGCCAAGAGAACACTGGGACGAGTGGGAATTCACACACTTAATTAAAACAAGTGTATCGACAGTGAAAAATAGGGGGATCAGGAGAAGAAAGGAGGAGTGTGAGGGAATTTTTTCCACGCAGAATAGCTGTAACTGCTTAAATAACCGGGCAGTTCTTCAAGCACGAAAAGATCCCCATGTGAACCGGAAACGTGTAGCTCATTAGTATCCAAAAAACCTATGGGCCATTAATTAGTCGCAAACAATGTTCTCCCTAAATATCGACTTCTTAATGGACACAAAGAGACTTGGTTCGTGTTCCCATTACAGTCAATGGCATTGGCCTCTGAGGGCTTCTGGAATCGGCCTTATGTCATCCTGTGATGCCCTTCAGACACTGGAGCGGGATAGTTTTTCCTCAACCTTTCCTTGTTTCTCATTAACTATGCACAATTGTCGAGGGAGGTTTTGCTAGACTGGATTGGGTTTCTAACAATCCGATTCCTGGCGTTTCTGCAGCCTGAAGCATGCAGCACCTACAAACATCACTTAAAAGTAGCTTTTAAATGAAAAAGTAATAAAGTATATAATCTAGAATAGCACAAACACCATTTTATATTTAACATTTGGCAAAAACCACTCATATCAAGCTACATTTTCTTCAGTCCCTGGGAATCGAGCTCATGACCTTACCGGCTCTCTACTGTTCAAGCAGGAATCACTTTTAAAACGTAGCTTTTTAATGACAGAACAAACATCACTTTACATTTACATTTATGCATTTAGCAGATGCTTTTATCTAAAGCAAATTACACTGCATTCAAGCTTTAGCATTCCCTGGGAATCAAACCCACAACCTTTTGCACTGGAAGAATCACTTAAGAAGTAGCTATTAAACAAAGTAATATAGCATATGTTCTAGAATAGTTCACAAATTACTTTACATTAATGCATTTAAGATATGCTTTTATCCAAAGTGACTTTACATTGCATTTAAGCTTAACTTTTTCTGCAATGCATGCATTCCCCGAGAACTGAACTCATGACCTTGCCGCTGAGCTACAGGAATCATTTTAAAAAGTAGCTTTTAAATAAATAAGTAATATAGTATATAATCTAGAACAGTGCAAACACCAATTTATATTCAACATTTGGCAAAAGCGACTCTGCATTCATTGCATTCCATCACTCCTTGGGAATCGAACCCACAACCTTTTCATTTCTCTTCTGTTTGCACTGGAGGAATCATTTAAAAAGCTATAGCTGTAAGTAAAAAATAGCACATAAATCACTTTACATTAATGCATTTAAGATATGCTTTTATCCAAAACAACTTACACATTACATTTAAGCTAAACTTTTTCTTCAATGCATGCATTCCCCAGGAACTGAACTCACGACCTTGCCGCTGAGCTACAGGAATCACTTTAAAAAGCTGCTTTTAAATAATACAGCAATATACTACATAACCTAGAAGAGTACTGCAACACGTTCCACACCTTTTCCCAGTGATCTCCAAAAAATACAAGATCAGCAGAATCCAGTACACTACAACTGCATGTAAACCACCGAGGGAGGGCTGAAGTCAATGTCAAACGTCGCTCGGAGGAGCTTCACAAACCTGCCTTGTGAAAGGGAGGAGGTCTTTGTGTCATCTCTCCATGTCAAGAACATGGCTGCCGGTTTACTTGCACAACAATTATTCAGCGAAATCCTTTTAATGGAGTCCCCACACTCACTTGAGTGACCGGACACGTTCAAGGTAAACGGCATCGGCGCTGGCGTATCCGAGATATGCCACAAACACAAACTTGAAAGCATCTTCACCGTAAGAGAAAGCACTTTTAACTCACAATGTTGTGCCCAGAGGAAAATTCATTTAATTAGTTCATTATAATGCAATCAAAGCACACAGCAGAAGTACTCAATAACAAAACAATCAAAATGTTTATTTTACTCCTAATAGAAACAGGGAATTTGGGTTAATAAATATAAAATGCCAGCAGCACATTTATTTCTCAGAGAATAAGGCCATGAGAGCTATATTGTGGTTTCCAGTAATGCATTTGTCCTGTTTTTTCTGACTTCCTCAAAATATTCCCAAAGGAATTTTTGGGGAGTTTGTAACTAGGATGATAAAATGATCTACAATATATTAAACTCATGTTTTAATTATTCATTATTTTCCGGTATACAATGAAACTTAAATAATAAAAAGGCATTTCAACAGAAGCAAACGAGAGATGGGTTTGATCAAACACTCTTGTCCTATAAAGCCAGAAAACTGTCCTGTAACAAGATTTCAGCATTCATAAGACTAAAGAAGCACCGTCAGATCCGTCTGCGCATAAACAAGGACAGACGCAAAAACGTCGTTCCCCTCCTTTCTAACGAACAGAAACACAACGAGCTCCTTCTTTTGTCATGACAGACACACAGCAGCACAAAATAAAGTTTTCTCAAGTAATGACCTCACTATGAGCTCATGCCTAAAATTAAGACCAAATGACAAGAATCCACATATGTGATATTCCATGTAAAGTGATTTAACCAACGGTGACAATACTGGCTCATGTATAACCAACAAACCATAGCTAATAAACAAAACTACTGCAATAAAAATAATAGTAGAAGTGGTAAATGCTATTGTTAGTCAAATATATAAACAAATCCGATCTGAATCGAATGAATTAATATGTCTGACCGCACATAACACAGAATTTACAGACGAAAAAGCATAAACGTACAAATCAATTCGCGCCTAAAATATCAAGTTTGACTAGTAATCAAAGCAAATGAAGGGATTAATGAATTCCCATGAAGACTTATCAACATTATTAACTGAAATCAGGTGGTATGCTGTAGAAATATCTGTATAAAGCTGTATCAACTTTTCATAATTTAACGAAACTTTATTTCGCTCATTCAGCAAACTTCAGTCAGCGATACTGATCGATAGTCACCTGCCGTTGGTGTACGGTAAAATCGAAAGGTTTTCTTACCTTGAGCCGCACCGATGTTGATGAGGGATAAAATAGTGAAAATGAACACAGTGATCATCTGCGGTAAGAATCCCGATCCGCCTCGTTCTCTTTTCGCAGTCTTTTTACTTCTTCCCATCATATAAACAGTCGAAACCAGGCAAAATCCGCCGATTAGGTGAAATAATAATCAGAGGAACCTCTGGAGATGTTGTTTGAAGTAAAACCAGTGGAGTCGAAGACTGTGGCGAGGAGATTATAATTCGCGGAAGAATGAAATGTTGAACGAATCCGTTGGTTTTTACCTCAGCGCACTCTTCTGACAGACAGCGGCCACCAACGCCCGTCAAACACAAATGTTTGGGATTAAATATCCTCTGTTTCTTTTCCTCCGAGCAGTTTTTCTCTCAAGGCTTAGTGAAATGCCGTGGATCGGCTGTAAACAGGTAAATCAGCTCTCCTGAGGTGAGTTCATGCTCAGGATCGGCGTCTGTCAGTGAAGTTCCTTCAGCACGCGCTCCCCGCCTTCTGATGGAGAGTTGAAGAGGCGCACGAACCCCGCGCGAGCCGCCGGCGCTCCAGCCAATCCGAATGCGCTCCGACTTTAGTGTGAAGAAAACCAGGTGCGGCAACGCGGAGCGGATGTCTACCTCGATCCGATGGATGATGATCGGGTGTGTTATCAAATGAGCTTCAGTGAGATGATGAGGAGCTGTTCACTTCACTTGCAATTTCGATGTTCCGCTGGCATTCTCTTTCTTTTATGATCGTTTCCTGCTCATAATCTCTTAGCACATACTGAGACACTTTAAATGCTGTAGAATGGGTGAGAGTGAGTGAGTGATTTATTCATTCATTCATTCATGATACTCGTAATGAAATACTGCAGTAGAATAAGGAAAAAATAAATATAATCATATTTAAATTATTTATTTTGTAAAAAGTTAATCCTTTAAGACCAGTTTGACTGTAGAATGAGAAAAAATACATATTTGTAAAATTTTATTTATTCATTTATGTATGATACTCATAATGAAATACTGTAGAGTGAGGAAAAATATAATTATTTTAATTATTTATTTTGTAAAAACAATACATTAAGAACAATTTGACTGTAGAATGAGGAAAAAAATACATATTTGTAAAATTTTATTTCTTCATTTATTAATGATACTCGTAATGAAATACTGTACAAAGAGGAAAAATAAATATAATTGTTTATTTTAATTATTTTGAAAAAGAAGTAAATACTTTAAGAACAACTTGACTAGAATAAGAAAAAATATGTATTTCTAACATTTTATTTATTCATTTAATTATGATACTCATAATGAATGAATGACTTAAAATTGTTTATTTTAATTATTTTGTAAACAAAAAAGTTAATACATTAAGAACAATCTGAGTGTAGAATGAGAAAAAAATACATATTTTAAACATTTTATTTATTCATTTATGATACTCACACTGAAATACTGTAGAATGAGGAAAAATAATTAATGTTTAATTATTTTGTAAACAAAAAAGTTAATACATTAAGAACAATCTGAGTGTAGAATGAGAAAAAAAAATGTATTTTTAAAATGTTATTTTATTCATTTATTTATGACGCTTATAATGAAATACTGTAGAATAGGGAAATAATAAATACAATTCTTTATTTTACTTATTTATTTTGTAAATAAAAAAACTTAATTCATTAAAACAATTTGACCGTAGAATGAGAAAAAAATATTTTTTGACTAAATATTTTATTTATTCATTTATGATACTCAATGAAATACAGTAGAATGAGAAAAAAAACAAATATAATTGTTTATTTAAATTATTTCTTTTGTAAAACAAACAAACAAACAAACAAACTTAAGAACAATTTGACTGTAGAATGAGAAAAACAATGCATATAATATAAAGAACTAATATTGTAGAATGTTCGCGCCGATAGCCTTGTGGGCAGTGCGCCAACATGTGGTGCAATTGCACCTCGGGTGTCCCAAGTTCGAATCCCACCTCATGGACCTTTCCCGATCCCTCCCACTCACTTCCTGTCGTATCTCCACTGCCCTGTTGAAGAAAAATCGAATAAAAACAAAAAATAAATATAATTGTGTAATTTATTTATTTTGTAACAAAAAAAACTTCATACATTAAGAACAATTTGACTGTAGAATGAGAAAAAAATACATATTTAAATACATATATTTATTAATTTATTTGATACTCATTATGAAATACTGTAGAATGAGGAAAAATAAATATAATTTAGTTTAACTGTTTTGTAAAAAAAAAAAATCAAGTCAGACATTAAGAACAATTTGACTGTAGAATGAGAAAAAAAATATATAATTGTTTATTTTATTTATTTTGCTTTTTTTTTTGCTATTTAATTTTATGTTTTGTTTTATTTATTTTGTAAAAATATGTTAATAAATTAAGAAGAATTTGACTTTATTTTTTGACTGTTCATGTCATTTAGATATTATGTTATTCTGTTTATTTTAGGACTCTTTTCTGCTCATAATTCAACCATAATCTCAGCAACACTGAGATACAATTTTTTTTTTTTTACCATATTCAATATGACTTTTTTTCTGCTTTAAATTCATCAAATTCATAAAGTAAGGTCTGAAAATGACTTTATTGTAGTTAATGTTTCACTCTTGGTTCTGATCCATGACACTAAGTAAACAAGAGGAAAACAAACCTTGCTGGAATCTAATCAACAGAACCCTAAAGTACATTTGCTTTCGTTATCACTGCCCTCCTGTTATTCATTTAGCCCTGCTAATTGCCCAAAACATGCTCTCTTGTCAGAAAGCATGATCAATAATTATGACAGGAAGAAAACCACAAACCATGATAACTGAAGTGAGCTTGCAAATTCTGCTGCTGCGTGCCGGGCCTGTCCTGATGATAAGAGGAGACTGTGTGATTCCACCTCATCAATCTTCTCTATCTGCAGGTGCTTTGTGTTTGCATTTATGATGCATGATGTCATGGCTTAATGGTTAAGGATCCGGGCTGCTGGCTTCAGTATTGCGGGTTCAACCCCAGGTGGAGTGACCTAGAAACTGGAGAGCTGCCGAAATTCCAGTCCTACTCCATCACCATTGTGCCCCGGAGCGAGACACTTAACCTCGGGTTTCCTTGAGAAGGTGGTTCAGTCGTTTCGGATGAAGCCTCTCCTAAATGGCCAGTAAAATAAACTGTTTGTACTATTTAAAGAAAAAATCCAAGACAAGTTCTCTCAGTAATTGTACTAAGTAAACCTACTTTGTTCTGTCAGCTTGAATTTGTTCATTCACTAAATGCAAAATGCCTCATTCAGAAAATAAATTCATCAAGAATATTTATTAATGAATAACAATCATCAAACAAAGCAAAGATATTCAGGATATAGTTTTAAATGGTTGAACACACTGACACGCAAACCTCACATACACAAAAAATGAAAAATTCATCATCATTTACTCACCCTCATGTTGTTCCAAACCTGTATGGGTTTTTATTCTTCTGCTGAACAACAAAGTAGATATTTTGAAGAATGTTGGCAACCAAACAATTACTGGTACCCATTGACTTCCATAGTGTTTTTCCCTTACCATAAAAGTCAATGGCTACCAGGAACTGTTTGGTTACCTAAACAGCTTCTTTTAAGTTCAAGAAATAAACTCACCCAGTTTGGTACATTTGGGTGAATTCTGTTTGGTCTGACATGGGTTTTATGTAAAATTGCATTAGTATTTGAGACTCAAAAGGTTTTGTAAACAGTGCAGCAATTACACTGACTCTGTCCTTTTTATATATATATATGCTAAACTGAGACTGCATTGTCACCAAAGACACAAGATTGTCATGTTTTTCCATTTGATTTATGCATCTTCACATTTTCCATGTAAATTCTTGAACAGCCTCGATAAATATTATGTAACGTTTACCGACAGAGGTAATGCTGTTTACAGCGGTAAGATCATACTGCCTTTAATCTTGCTGAGTGACAACTCAGAAAACCCATTTACTCGGGTAGTGGTTAACATCATGGGTGGCCTGCCTGTGTAATCTCATACATGGAATTCCAAGTACACGGCGTCTTCCGAGGCTTTCCCGTGGTTTTCCTTGAGCACAAACTCTATGGTCAACTCCGTATCCCTTTGTTGGGAACAGGCTTTTGATTGGCCACAGTGCAACAGACTGTGAAAAAAAAAAAACAGCAACTACATATTTTGCAGTTTACAAAACTTACTAATGCAGTTTTCTTGAAACTACATAAAGTCCACCAAATTAAACAAAAAAAAAATTCATATTGCTGTAAGGGTTTGTGTGTTCCTAGCATTAATACCGACTACTACATTTTCCCTACCAATAATTTTGAACAAACAATTAAATATGTGTATGTAACCATTGTTGTAATTTCAGCCAAACCTGAGAAGTTAAAGTAAACACAAGAAAACTGTGTGCTTTCAAGGATACACATTTAATAAATGTGTTTAAAACATACGTGCACTGTTCAGTTGAATGATAAATTTTACCCTGTTTAACTTTATGTTGTTCTGCTGTTTTGAGTTCATCTGCTTCTCTCATTTGCTCTTTGTACATTGACTATCACTATATATAGACTAACACAATCAGATACAACATCAGATAGGTACAATGACTGGATGCTTTCCTATTTCCTATTGAACTGTCTCCAACTGAACTGCAGTGCTCAAACTATTTAAAATACAGCTACAAACTCGATCACAATGCACAATAAAGTTTCCATCTGAGCTGCAAACCGGTTACCTCACCTGAATGTGTTCGTAAATTAGTGTTGGATGTTATCTTTGGAATGGAAACATGGGTATTTTATTTGCAAACAATACTTTTTCCCTTATTTTAATTAATGTAATAAAACTAGCGAGCTATTCCAGTAGTAGTACTGACAGTGCCATGTAAACGTGGCTGAAGACACGGAAAGCTGAAGAACAGACAAAGTGATTCAGTTGAGTGAGTCATTTACGCTGGAACCGCTGCGATTGATTCAAACTCGTAACTTCGATCATTCAATTCAAGCCATACACTAGCAAGAAGAAAAAAAAAACAGATCAAAAGAGCTATTTATTTTCAAGTTTCGACATCGATTGTAATGATTTTAAAAGGTAGGCTACGCATAATGACGGGTGAAACGGAGATTTTAGACACTCCGAATCAGTTAATACGTCGCAAAATGATTCTGTTTCGAAGCGCTCCAATCGGATTGCGTATCGCGAATCATTTGAGTCGGATCGGGACCTTCATACTGGATTCACGAATCATTTCGTGAATCGAGTGATTCGCGATCCGCAATTCAAAGTCCTGATTTGAAATGATAGTTCGCGAATCATTTGATTTAAATCGGAACTTCAAAACGGGTTCGCGAATCATTTCGCGAATTGAACGATTCGCGATCCACACTGCGAAGTCCCAGTTTGAAATGATGGTTTGCCAATCATTATTCAGATCGGGGATACAGAGCGTTTTTCGCGAATTATTTGATTTAACTCGGAACTTCGGAGCGGGTTCCCAAATCATTTAATTCAATTCGGACCTTTGGAGCGGGTTCGCGAATCATTGGTTCAATTCGGAACTTTAGTGCGGGCTCGCGAATCATGTCGCGAATTGAATGATTCGCAATCCGAAGTGCCGATTTGAAATGATGGTTCGCGAATCATTATTCAGAACAGGGATACAGAGCGTGTCTCGCGAATCATTTGATTCAAATCGGAACTTTAAAACGGGTTCGCGAATCATTTCGAGAACTGAACGATTCGCGAACCACACTGCGAATTTCTGATTTGAAATGATAGTTCGCGAATCATATGATTCAGATCGGAACTTTTGAGTGGGTTCGCGAATCATTTCGCGAATTGATTGATTCGCGATCCGCGATCCGAAGTCCTGATTTGAAATGATGGTTCGCGAATCATCATTCAGATCGTAGATACAGAGCGCGTGTCGCGAATCATTTAATGGAACTTCGAAGCGGGTTCATGAATCTTTTGATCCTGATTGGCACTTTGGAGGCGTATTGCGAATCCCTTCAGAAATTTAGCCATAGTTTTACTATAGTAAAAGTATAGTAACCATGTTTTAAGCATAAATTGAGTTATATTTTCCCATATGCTCTTTTGAGTAATCAAACAATCCAAAGAAAACATCTATAAACAGAAAGAAAAGTCACTAACAATGAGATCAGATGAACATTAATAAATTTGGCATTGTCAGGTTCATTGGTTCATTGGCAAACAAGTAAATTAATCTTCTTCAGAAGAGTGACAAAAACAGCAACTCACTTCAATGTCTGACTTGTGTCCATAAGCTTTTTGTGAAATTTGGATGAACTCATGAATCTGTACTTTGATCTCTTCATATGTGAGGAGAGAATGATAGTTTCCGAAGTCGGACATCGCTTGTTATGATTTTCAAGGGTGTAGAATTTAGTAGCGACTACTAATAACTACTAAATTGTCCCTAGCAATAATTTTGATCAAACTGTTACATGTCTGTTGTCTGCTGTTTTGTTTATATTAATTGATACATTTTGTAATCTGAGAGAACGTAAAAATCTGAATGCATCAAGATGCCGATTTTCAAGTTTTCTCCGTTTATTTTTGACACTGAGTAGCTATACGGGCAGGACAAATAGGCCTACTGCATCCTGTGCGAGCATGTGCTATTAAACTGTGCCGCATGTTGTTCATCTCCTCAAAAGCAACATAGATCTTTTATATCTCGGATATTTTTTAAGCTGTACAACTTTGAAATGATACAGCGCTCCGAAGTAATATCAAAATGTCAGAGGTCTCAGTCAGCAGCACAACAATAGACTTAATTCTCCCTCACCCAAAGGTTCAGCTCTGAAATATCTCTCTCTTTTTGGCATTGCAGCCATTTTTATGAACCCACTTTGATGACCTATTCCCATCCCGGCCCCAAAAGAAAAACAGCCCCTGAGAGAGCTGGGAAAAGAACATGTACAGAGTCTCCAAGACTAATGTCACCCAACGCTCCCATTCGGCACCAGAGGTGACACGCCGTGACATCATTTCCTCTTCCCAGTGAGTGAGGCGCAGCATCCCTTTATTCTTCCACTTCTTCAGTAATCCCTCATAACTGATGGTTAAATCAAGCGGAACAATGGACCGAATTGGGTGGCCTTAAGGTTAGACTTTCTATGACACCTTTTTGTGGACATATCATACAGTAAATGATATATAAACCACAAACAATGCACAATCGCATTCATTCGGCTTTATTTTGTATCCATATATGCAATTTTCAATCAATCAAGCTGAGAACACGAGAATGTGAGAAAGCAAATCGAGTGCTCAAATGAACTGGGATTGGAGAAAGCATGACTTATGCATTGACTCATCTTGTTTTTTCGCGTCCTGAACAATGATGTCGGTGAGAATCTGACATCTTACTGGCATTTCACTTTGAATTACCAGCGGGAGGGAAATTGCTTTTGTGCTGTGCTGCTGATGGGCCTGAGAGAACATTATCTACTGTGTTACTCGGGCAAACTTGACCAAATACTGAGAACTATGATTATGGTCTGTCTTTCGCTGCATTATTATTATGCTAATTCACAATGTTTGGTAAAAGCATTTATGTGAGAATATTGATTTTTTTTTTTTTTTTTTTTACTTGTGTCACAAAGTGCCTTCTGCTAACCATAATGAAATGAGTATTAGTAACTATGGACTGGTAGAATTATTTGCACTAAATACCATGGGTTCATTTTAATGAAACAACCTGATTATCCTTAAAATACTCATTTGAGGTCCCATACGGAAACGTAAAATGACATATTTCTCTATATATGTTACCTACAAAGCACATGCATTATATATAATTATATATTATCATATGTTTTTATATATTATTATTATATATTGTTATAGTTTACATAAATTTTCACATACCTACATCCTCTAGGTAACTGAAAATACAAATTTACAACATTTTATATATTTATAATATATAAAATTCCCATTGTCAAATATATGAACTTTTGTTAATAATGAATAATGAAATATTTATATGATTTTTATATTTATACTTATATATGCAGCTATATGTTGTTTGCATACATAATTTATTTATTTATATATGCAAACAACATAAGTACAAAATGTTGCATTGTATATTTTTTAAATGCATGCCTAACTTTTATATTTCCTTATAATAGCAACATGTATTTGTAAGTTTTAGGATGATATACTGTGCATTTACATGACATACAAGTCCAAAAATGTATTGCATATATGGGCTAGATATATATGTTAATATATAAACCAGTTCCAATTTCTGAAAGGTTTCATGTGTTTTTACTTCACTTGACAATATATTTTTTATACGTAAATGTATATAGTGACACTGGACCACAAAACCATAAGAGTCAATTTTTTGAAGATTTGTACATCATATGAAAGCTGAATAAATAAGCATTCCATTGATGTATGTTAGGATAGGACAATATTTGGCCGAGATACAACTATGTGAAAATCAGGAATTTGAGGGTGCAAAAACAAAATATTGAGAAAATCGCCTTTAAAGATGTCCAAACGAAGTTCTTAGCAATGCATATTACTAATCAAAAATTAAGTTTTGATTTATATACGGTAGGAAATGTACAAAATATCTTCATTGAACATGATCTTTACTTAATATCCTAATGATTTTTGGCATAAAAGAAAAATCAATAATTTTTAATTTTACAGTGTACTCATACAATGTATTTTTGGCTATTGCTACAAATATACCCGTCCTACTTACAGTCTCCATGAAATCAAAATGAAAGTTTTTTGGCTTTTAGTATGAATATGTTAACCTTTGAATATGAGAACCTTTTTTGTCTAATTGGTTCCATAAAGAACCTTTAACATCTGAAGAACCTTTCTGTTTCACAAAAGGTTCTTTGTGGTGAAAGAAGGTTCTTCAGATTATACAAAAGGTAAGAACGAAATGGTTCTTTAAAGAACCTTTGACAGAATGGTTCTTTGTGAAAACAAAAGTGATTCTTCTATGGCATTGCTGTGAAGAACCTTTTAAAGCACCTTTATTTTTAAGAGTAGTGTGCTCCAAAACAACAACAAAATTCGCGTTTACAAGATATAAGCATTCAAAACTTACAGTATCTCTTCCGCCAGTATGAATCAACAATTTTGATGACATCACGCTGCACTTCAGTTTCTCATCAAACTTTCTGTCCAACCAAATGCTCTCTAGCGTACAAAGCGTCCCGCCCCCTACACTACAATTAGACGCTGAAGCTGCGGCTGAGATCGGTCACTTGTTCACAGCGTTATTATCTTCTGTACGGTGAATGGCATGTAGTGCACAATGGAGGCGATGGGGAACGATTCAGACAGTGTAAATATGCTTTCAACTGGGGCAAATGAGGTCTGGTTTTGCATTGCGTCACGCGAACAGCGGCAGCGCGCAGGGTCTGCTCCGGACTTTGGCTCCGGTCCAGAGACGCGATCGCACGGAACGGATCATATACGCGAATCTGCATATATTAAACACTTTTAAAACAGCCTCAACATGATTATGATCACTATTTTTTTTAGTAAGAGTTTTATATTGAATCTAGGGGGTGATCATTTAAACTGTGGCTGTCAAATGCGGCTTTACGGCTCAACGGCTCTGGCCTAAGCAGATATAAATGAAACGCTATTGGCTATTTTAAAAAGGGGGCGGGGCTGCTCGATATGTCCCGCCCTGTTTTCCTGTTTCGGTTGAAATTACGTCACCACATAGAATAACGCTGCGTGTTTCAAGGCACTTCAGTGGACCTTTAAGACTGGTTTTGTGCTCCAGGGCCACATGTATTACATTCGCACATGGTACAGTTTGATTTACTCCTGGAATTAAATGCTAACTGCAAGTTTTTGGCAAAAAAAATAAATAAAATAAATGAATTCACAAACTCCCAAGATTGAATGGAGCCTCTAGAGGGCAGAAGTAAAACCATTAAATATTTGCTCTTAATATAAAGCTGCGTTATATTCTGAAGGCGGACATATATGAGAGCATCCTACGAGTTTTTCCACAATGGATGCTCTCGATCGGCTCTATGAATGTGTCTTTTGTGACTCACTGTAATGTACATTTTTAAAAGTATGAGGAGATTGATTGTGCTTCAGTCCTAATGGTTCTGGCTGGTATTTTACTGTCAGTCCAGATATCTCAAGCGAATGACCCTTTAACAAATTCTGTACTGAAAGCACACAGTAATGTGGCACGAGCTGGTCCAGTTCTTTAGTAACGAATGGCCGGCCGCAGACCGGAGAGGGATAAAGCTGAATTAATTCAGATGCTCCTGACATTCATGCATAAATAAGGCATTTAGTGCTCTTTGCATACGCCCCATTTAGCGGAAGTACGGTTTTTATTGATATGGCGGTAAAACTGTTAAGAATCCATTATGCTTTTATTAATTGGCCCGATATTAATCAGCAGCAGCAGTGAATAAATAGATTCGGAATGTTTTGCAGCCGGTGGGTGTTGATCCAGAAATGGGTTCTGATGGGTCACGGACAGCAGGAGAAAAGCAATCTGAAACGCACATAATAACTTACCAGCTTTTAAAAGCTTTTCGGTGTCAAAGGTCACACGTCCAGTTAAAGTCTGAGTGGAAAGTTCTGAGCGCAAAATCATGCCAAACAGAAATCAAAACAGACAGACCTGCACAAAAAAGTCAAATTTTATTTGTCACGCATAGTATGACATGCAGTGAAAT
The DNA here is from genome assembly GCA_036247105.1 of Cirrhinus mrigala. Lineage (NCBI taxonomy): Eukaryota > Metazoa > Chordata > Actinopteri > Cypriniformes > Cyprinidae > Cirrhinus > Cirrhinus mrigala. The sequence goes on from CM070016.1 coordinate 28,718,586, forward strand.
GCTTTTCGACTCTCTGCACATAGAAATAAAATCTAAAAATAAATAAAATCTCACCTGCAATATGGATAAACATGGTTCATGCAGAGCACAATGTGTGTGAATTATTAGCTGAAAAGAAAATCATGCACAAATAATACATTTCAATGTTTGATTTTAAGGACATTTGTGTTTACTTTCATATAATACTGATGTGGCACTGTGTTAAGTTGGCATTGATTTAAACAGCGTTATTTTACTATTGATGGGATATTATTATTTTTCATTAATATATAATAACAATTTTTTATTTTTAATTTTCCATTTTCTTTTCAAAATTTTAGCAATTAAGTAATTGTTTTTGTTAGACATCAAGTAGCCTTGGCAACCAGTTGAAATGAAAAAGTAACAATTTTTTTTTGTTTTAGTTTTTAGTTTTAGTTAAAGTTTTAATAATTTTGTTGAGAGTTTTTGTTTTGTCTATGCAGTTTTTGTTCATTTTTATTTTAGTTTTTCTTATTTTAGTATATCAAGTTAAACTAAATTTAAATGAGAAATGTTGCTTTGGCAACGAGTTGAAATAAAATTAACATTTTTTAAATTTATTTACTTTATTTATAAATGTCTATGTAGTTTTTATTTGATTTTATTTTAGTTTTTGTTATTTCAGTATATCAAGTTAAACTAAATTTAAATGAGAAATACTGAAATACAAAAAAGTTTAAATAAAAAGTAAAAAAAAGTTTTGTTTTGTTTTTTATTTAATGGTTTTAGTTTTTAGTTTTAGTTAAAGTTTTAATAATTTTGTTGAAAGTTTGTGTCATTTTTTTGTAGTTTATTTATAAATGTCTAGTTTTTATTTGTTTTTTAGTTTTTGTTATTTCAGTATATCAAGTTAAACTAAATTTAAATGGGAAATGCTGCCTTGGCAACAAGTTGAAATAAAGTAACAAGAATGACTTTTTTATGGTTTTAGTTTTTAGTTAAAGTTTTAATAATTTTGTTGACAGTTTTTGGCATTTTTTTAGTAGGTATTTTATAAATGTCTATGTAGTTTTTATTTGTTGTTATATTTGTTTATTTATATTAGTTTAGTTTTTTTTTATTTTAGTGTATCAAGTTAAATAAACTGAATTTAAATGAGAAATGTTGCCTTGGCAACAAGCTGAAATAAAAAGTAACAAAATGTTTTTATTTTATTTAATGGTTTTAGTTTTTAGTTTTAGTTAAAGTTTTAATAATTTTGTTGAGAGTTTTTGTCATTTTTTAGTAGTTTGTTTATAAATGTCTATGTAGTTTTTATTCACTTTTATTTTAGTTTATCAAGTTAAACTAAATTTAAATGAGAAATGTTGCCTTGGCAACAAGTTGAAATAAAAAGTAACAAAAATGTATGTTTTTTAAAATGGTTTTAGTTTTTAGTTTTAGTTGAATTTTTAATTATTTTGTTAAGAGTTTTTGTCATGTTTAGTAGTTTATTTATAAATGTCTATGTAGGTTTTATTCGTTTTTATTTTAGTTTTTGTTATTTCAGTATATCAAGTTAAACTAAATTTAAATGAGAAATGTTGCCTTGGCAACAATTTGAAATAAAGTAACAAAAATGACTTTTTTATGGGTTTAGTTTTTAGTTTTAGTTAAAGTTTTAATCATTTTGTTGACAGTTTTTGGCATTTTTTTAGTAGTTAATTTATAAATGTCTTTAAGTTTTTATTCACTTTTATTTTAGTTTATCAAGTTAAACTAAATTTAAATGAGAAATGTTGCCTTGGAAACAAGTTGAAATAAAAAGTATGAAAATGTTTTTTTTTGTTTTTTTTAATGGTTTTAGTTTTTAGTTTTAGTTAAAGTTTTAATAATTTTTTGTTTTTGTCATTTTTTTTAGTAGTTTATAAATGTCTATGTAGTTTTTATTCTCTTATATTTTAGTATATCAAGTTAAACTAAAGTAAAATGAGAAATTGAGTTTTTAATATTTTATTTCATTTCAGTTAATGTCTATTTTATTTCAAGTAACAGACATTTTTTATGGCTTTAGTTTTTTGTTTTAATTTTAGTTTAAGTATTAGTAATTTTTTGTGTGTCTTTGTCATTTTTAGTACTATGTTTTGTATATCTATACAGTTTTTCTTCATTTTTATTTGAGTTTTTGTTATTTTAGTACATTTTTTTCAGTTAATGTCTATTTTAGTTTAAACAATGATGTGTATATATATATATACATATATATACATACACATATATATATATCTTATTTTATTTTTGGGAGTACATGTTACAAGAAAATACTATTTTGGTTTGTCTACTTCAAAATTTCATGTTTAATTCACTCTGTTATTTACAGTTTCTTTTTGTGAAATTTACAATCAATTTCTGAGTGAGAATTGTGTCTAGACCAATTTTAGTCAGTGTGAATCCTGATGACAAACCGCTTGAGAAGCTCTGCTCTAATCAAACCTAAACAGCAACATCAACATAAACTCACCTCTCTCTCAACTCAATGATGCCTTTGCCCCAAACTGTCACTCAGCGTTTGCTAACGATGAAAGGCCTGTCAGTCATTGGCGCGACAGCTCTTCTCCTCCGTTAACAAAGACGTTAACAGTCTGAGCGAATGATGGGCGTCCTTGAGAAAAAAAACTCCATCAATCTCGACGTCTCTAAAGCGCTGAGTTCAGGCCGGCGTTATGAAGTGAAACAGAAGTCAGGGAATCCTTCTTTGACACGCGGTGGTAATTTAAATGGGAAATTTATTCTGCTCATAAACCTTGACTCAATGCCTTTTTAGAGCATCTCTCTGATAGATTATGCTGAGAGAATACGCAGGGGTTAAATCCGGACCGGCACAACACAAGGATGCTACAAAATAAAAAGCCGTTTTTCATGGCCGCGGGCCGACTTTAGTGCCGCTCTTGATATCGGCGTTAAAAGTGATTTGCGGCACCGTATGTGGCAAGGAATCAAAACTTAATTTAGGCAGATAAAGATGCCATTTCAGAGCCAGATAAAGTGCTGCATCATGGACGCGCGGGTTTCGGGTCTCTTCCGATCGTCAGATTTACAGGCCTGTTTTTTCTGCCCCATAAACGGCAAGTCTCCTTGCCAGGCGACACTGGGAAATGTTAATGGATTCATTTGTCAAGAAGGCCTTCCGCTTATTTACAGTCCACCTCCATTACGGTGTTTCTCCTGTAAGACAAAAAAAAATCCAACGGTCAAAATATCGATTTACCTGCTCATCACCACACTGAGTCACTGCGCAAAAACCGACGGGCCCATTAACACGCAAAATATGCTAGCCGCCTCACCTCGCCATTACTGTAATCATGATAAGTAATCTTTGTGTAATTTACATAATTGGAGCATTTAAAACTTGCTAAATAACACAGCAGAGCCGCGTCTGCTGGGAAACCAGAGCAAAATGAGCCACGACATTATATAAAACATTCTGCCATATTCCTTTACTGTTTTGAGCACTTTCACTAATTTTAACAAGGTTTAGGCTAAATGCCAAGGGAGAACATTTCAGAATCAGTCATCCTAACATTAAAATCTACTCACTCTCTGGCCATACAAGATTAGGATGAGTTTATTTCTTCATCAGATTTGGAGAAATGTAACATTCCTTCACTTGCTCACCAATGGAAGTGAATGGGTGCCGTCAGAATGAGAGTCCAAACAGCTGATAAAAACATCACAATAATCCACAAGTAATCCACACCACTCCAGTCCATCAGTTCACATCTTGAGAAGACAAAAGCTGCATGTTTGTAAGAAACAAAACCATCATTAAGATGTTTTTAACTAAAATGCAAGTCCATAATCATAATAACACTTACTCCAGTGAAAAAAGTCCATCTCCTGTTGTCTCTCTCATCAAATTCCAGCCACATTTTTGTTTAGAGCTTTAAAAATTTACTAAATAACACAGCAGAGCCACGTCTGCTGGGAAACCAGAGCAAAACAAGCCACGACATTATATGATATAAAACATTCTGCAATATTCTTTCATTGTTTTGTTCACTTTTGCTTATTTTAACAAGGTTTAGGTTAAAATCAGTCGTCCAAACATGAAAATCTACTCACTCTCTGGCCATCCAAGATTAGGATGACTTTATTTCTTCATCAGATTTGGAGAAATGTAACATTCCTTCACTTTCTCACCAATGGATGTGAATGGGTGCCGTCAGAATGAGAGTCCAAACAACTGATAAAAACATCACAATAATCCACAAGTAATCCACACCACTCCAGTCCATCAGTTAACATCCTGAGAAGACAAAAGCTGAAACAAATCCATCATTAAGACATTTTTAACTAAAATACAAGTCCATAATCCATTATAACGCTTCCTCCAGTGAAAAAGTCCATCTCCTGTTGTCTCTCATGTCAAAATCCTGACACATTTTTGTTTAGAGCTTTTAAATTTACTAAATAACACAGCAGAGCCGTGTCTTCTGGGAAACCAAAGCAAAACGAGCCACAAAATTATATGATACAAAACATTCTGCCATATTCCTTCATTTTGTTCACTTTTGCTAATTTTAACAAGGTTTAGGCTAAATGCCAAAGGAGAACATTTTAGAATCAGTCATCCTAACATTAAAATCTACCCACCCTCTGGAAATCCAAGATGCAGATGAGTTTGTTTCTTCATCAGATTTGGAGAAATGTAACATTCCTTCACTTACTCACCAATGGATGTGAATGGGTGCCGTCAGAATGAGAGTCCAAACAGCTGATAAAAACATCACAATAATCCACAAGTAATCCACACCACTCCAGTCCATCAGTTCACATCTTGAGAAGACAAAAGCTGCATGTTTGTAAGAAACAAAACCATCATTAAGATGTTTTTAACTAAAATACAAGTCCATAATCATAATAACACTTACTCCAGTGAAAAAAGTCCATCTCCTGTTGTCTCTCTCATCAAATTCCAGCCACATTTTTGTTTAGAGCTTTAAAAATGTACTAAATAACACAGCAGAGCCACGTCTGCTGGGAAACCAGAGCAAAATGAGCCACGACATTATATAAAACATTCTGCCATATTCCTTTACTGTTTTGAGCACTTTCACTAATTTTAACAAGGTTTAGGCTAAATGCCAAGGGAGAACATTTCAGAATCAGTCATCCTAACATTAAAATCTACTCACTCTCTGGCAGGGGCGGATCTAGAAAATAATTTTTAGGGTGGCAAAGGGGTGGCATGGGGTCTATGAGGGGTGGCAACACCAAAGAAAGCCCCCAATGCGTAGTTTTTGTGGATTTATAGTCTGACATACAGATATTGCATTACCATTAAGTAATCATCTATACTGTTTAAAATGAAAAATAAATAACAACATTTCAATGTCCATCATGGCAACAAGTCAATAAACAATATATATATAAAAAAATATATATATATATATAAAACTTCAACAGGTTATACAGTAAATCTTTCTGAACTTGTATCACTAAAGAAGACAAGCGATTCTATTAAATTACTACTTAGATGGTATAAATCACGTTTTAGTCCAAGTTTAAGATGTTAATGTCGATTTAATGTTAATTTCCTAACATTAGAAAGAAATATTATAATATCAAAGCACTGAAACTGGATCAGTTTTGGAAACAATGTTTGATTTTCTGTTATTAACAGAGGTGGGAATGTCTGTAATCACTCATGACACACAATCAACCATAAAATCTAGCAACACCCCAGCAACTGCAAAGCAAGAGCCTAGCAACCACCCAGAATATCCTAGCAACCAACTAGCAACACTTTAGCAAACATCTAGAACATGTAACTGACCAAACTATTTATGTTTTTAAACAAGTCTTAAGACAAGCCAGCATAAATTTGTCTTTTAAACATTTCAATCTAGTTATCACAGGTATTCTGAAATGACTACACACAATTTAAATACAACGATGACTCTCCTGCCCAGTGAACACTCGTGAGATCAATAACACTAACAAAAAACTCTTATTAGGAATTCATTTGCAACTCAATGTCTATTACAGTATACAACATAAATTAAATTACAGATTGCTAATTAAGCAATTAACTTTCAGGAAAAAATATTTTCATTTTACTACTGTAAAGTAATCTTGCAGTAGATGAAAAGCACTAGAAAAGTTCAAAGAACTGTATATGAACTTGGTATGCACCACGATACAGTACAGTAAAAAATAAAATTAAAAATTAAATTCAGCATCCTCTGCACATTTGGCTAAATTTCATTAGAGTATACAGTACTATTTAGTTTCCTGACACAAGACTATATCTCTAGGTAGTCATTTCTCAGTTCTGCAAAAATGCAGTAGGCTACACATAAAAAATGGTTACAAATAAAATTTGACAGTCACACGTCTGAAGGTGTACAACATGTACTACAGTTTACTGTACATATAGAATAGTGAAATTTCCATCATCTAATATACTGGTACTGTACTATAATTATACTGTATGTGTAAGTATAATACCCATGTAAATGATTCGTTCATTTCTCTCCTCTCTCCGTTGTTGGATGCAGAGATTCTGATTGGTGTGTCATCAGTTTTGCTACTTAATGTTTAACTTACTTATTGTTAAACTTTTTGAGAAATGTGTTTTTGTTTTTAGCACTGAATGAATGGTTTGGGAATATAAGCCAACTAACATCAGTTACATTGTGTTAACAATCGAGAAACTGCAATACGACCAGATGCTTACCTAACTCTGTTATTAGTTTCCGTCATCGGCATCTTCTTATTGATTTTTATGCTATTATTGTTACGTCGGATACGGCAAAAAGGCCTACAGTATATCCATGATGAACGTGGTGCGAGCGGTCAGAGAATCGGATCACCAAACAATTACGCGATGAATCTCAGACATACCCGGACGGGATTGGATTTCTCAGAGGACTTCTGAGTTAGCCGAGAAGCAGTAATTATCTGATTCACGAACAAATGTAAAACAATTCGTTAGTGAACTGGGCCGCGCTTTGTGTTTTTGACTCAAAACGAACCGGTTCATAAGAGTCATTTGTTAATGGAGTCGAATACACTGAGCGCGCTGCGTGCGCGTGCAACTATCGTGCACATTTTATTGAAAGACGTGTTTTTTGCCATTATTTTGCGTTACGCTGTCATCGCTGCGGCTGAAAAGCAGCACATGAAACACTGCTTACATTTATATTTTATTCTGTGATCATTCTGGGGTGGCACAGCTTTTTCTTAGGGTGGCAGTTGCCACCCCGGTAGATCCGCCCCTGCTCTCTGGCCATCCAAGATGTAGATGAGTTTATTTCTTCTTCAGATTTGGAGAAATGTAACATTCCTTCACTTGCTCACCAATGGAAGTTAATGGGTGCCGTCAGAATGAAGGAAGGAAGGAAGGAAAGGAAAAATGACATTCTGCAATGTTCTTTCATTGTTTTGTTCACTTTCGCTTATTTTAACAAGGTTTAGGTTAAAATCAGTCATGCAAACATGAAAATCTACTCACTCTCTGGCCATCCAAGATTAGGATGAGGTTGTTTCTTCATCAGATTTGGAGAAATGTAACATTCCTTCACTTTCTCACCAATGGAAGTGAATGGGTGCCGTCAGAATGAGAGTCCAAACAGCTGATAAAAACATCACAATAATCCACAAGTAATCCACACCACTCCAGTCCATCAGTTCACATCTTGAGAAGACAAAAGCTGAAACAAATCCATCATTAAGACATTTTTAACTAAAATACAAGTCCATAATCCATTATAACGCTTCCTCCAGTGAAAAAGTCCATCTCCTGTTGTCTCTCATGTCAAAATCCTGCCACATTTTTGTTTAGGGCTTTTAAATTTACTAAATAAGACAGCAGATCCGTGTCTTCTGGGAAACCAAAGCAAAACGAGCCACAAAATTATATGATACAAAACATTCTGCCATATTCCTTCATTTTGTTCACTTTCGCTAATTTTAACAAGGTTTAGGCTAAATGCCAAGGGAGAACATTTCAGAATCAGTCGTCCAAACATAAAAATCTACCCACCCTCTGGAAATCCAAGATGCAGATGAGTTTGTTTCTTCATCAGATTTGGAGAAATGTAACATTCCTTCACTTGCTCACCAATGGAAGTGAATGGGTGCTGTCAGAATGAGAGTCCAAACAGCTGATAAAAACATCACAATAATCCACAAGTAATCCACACCACTCCAGTCCATCAGTTCACATCTTGACAAGACAAAAGCTGCATGTTTGTAAGAAACAAAACCATAATCAAGATGTTTTTAACTAAAATACAACTACGTAATCCATAATAACGCTTCCTCCAGTGAAAAAAATCCCTCTCCTGTTGTCTCTCACATTAAAATCCAGCCACATTTTTGATTAGATCTTTTAAAACTTGCTAAATAACACAGCAGAGCCACGTCTGCTGGGAAACCAGAGCAAAACAAGCCACGACATTATATGATATAAAACATTCTGCCATATTCCTTCACTGTTTTGTTTACTTTCGTTAATTTTAACAAGGTTTAGGCTAAATGCCAAGGGACCAAACATGAAAATCTACTTACTCTCTATCTATCCGAGATGTAGATGAGATTATTTCTTCATCAGATTTGGAGAAATGTAACATTTTTTCACTTGCTCACTAATAGATGTAAATAGGTGCCCACAGAATGAGCATCCAAACAGCTAATTAAAACATTAAAATAATTTGGAGAAATGTAACATTCTATCACTTGCTCACCAATGGATGTGAATGGGTGCCGACAGAATGAGAGTCCAAACAGCTGATAAAAACATCACAATAATCCACACCACTCTAGTCCATCAGTTCACATCTTGAGAAGACAAAACCTGCATGTTTTTAAGAAACGAAACCATCATCAAGACGTTTTTAACTAAAATACAAATCCGTAATCCATAATAACGCCTCCTCCAGTGAAAAAGTCCATCTCCTGTTGTCTCTCTCTTCAAAATCCAGCCACATTTTTTTTTTTTAGAGTTTTTAAAACTTGCTAAATAACACAGCAGAGCCACGTCTGCTGGGAAACCAGAGCAAAACGAACCACGACATTATATGATATAAAAAATTCTGCCATATTCCTTAATTGTATTGTTAACTTTCGCTAATTTTAACAAGGTTTAGGCTAAAATTAGTCATCCAAACATAAAAATCTACTCACCCTCAGGCCATCCAAGATTAGGATGAGTTTGTTTCTTCATCAAATTTGGAGAAATGTCTCATTTCATCACTTGCTCACCAATGGATGTGAATGGGTGCCGTCAGAATGAGCGGCCAAACAGCTGATAAAAACATCACAATAATCCAAAAGTAATTTGGTATTTGTTTGGAGCTGTTTTGGCTTGTAAGCGGTGCTTGATGTGTGCAGATAAAAGCTTTTCAGCTTTTGTCTTCTCAAGATGTTAACTGATGGACTGGAGTGGTGTGGATTACTTGTGATGTTTTTATCAGCAGTTCAGACTCTCATTCTGACGGCACCCATTCACATCCATTGGTGAGCAATTGAAGGAATGCTACATTTCTCCAAATCTGATAAAGAAACAAACTCATCCTAATCTTGAATGACCAAAATGCAGAATTCTCAAACCAATATGGAAAATTTCTTTACAGTGTGTAAACACGGTACATTCTGCCGTATTTTCTGAGTGTAGTGTATGTGTGTGAGAGCTTGTGTGTGTGTGTATATGCTGTCAAATGTCACAAACCTGGTGGCGAGTGATTCAGCACGGATCAAAGCCGCAGCACAGCCGTAAAAACGCCAGTAAAAAGGTCAGTCCTGACGGAGCTCAGCGCGGACCTCACGCACCAGAGAAAGGCTGTTTTCACTTAGGATTATTTTCCTGGAGAAACAAACCGCTGTTGTGACCCAAACTCACGACTAAGAATCCAAACACATCTCAGTGTGGCATCATTACTATGAAAGTGAAAACTTCACTGAACTAAAATGACAAAAACATCAACAAAGTGTTAACTAAAATTAAAAGTGGGAGAAATCAAGTTTTTTTTTAAATAGACATCACATTATGGAAGCGAAACAGGTTGCATTTTATCTTGTCTTTACAATGTTCTGCTTGGCATCTGCGTTTTAATGAGTCGAGTTCACAAGAACGATGCAGTGCCATATGGGATCCGCTGCCAGATTGTTTTAAAAGGCCTCATTTTCCCTCCTTTGGGTAAAACCTTTGCATACTTTTATTTTTTTATTGAAATTGAACTTTTTTGGGGATATAATCAATACTCATTCAACAGCTCACTTTCAAATGGGCCAACTCGCCCCTGCACATCATCATGGCTTGAATTTTCTGATTATTGAAATGGACACTCTCGGAACTGGAGCAGCGCTTCAAATGATGTCATCAATCATCCGTTTCCAGGTCACCTGTGGAGCGCCGGACACCTGTGAGAGGAGCAGTGAGGACCACAGCGTCCAAAAAAACACCTCTACAGACAAACAAGGACACGCGGCTAGAAGGGTTATGTGCTCCTATGATATCGGTGTGTCTGCTATGAATCACTGTAAAATATCATTTATGCTTAAACATAGAGGTCAAAAATATAAAATGACTGTAATTTCAACAGTAAAAGACAAAAAAAGTTTTCTCACTATAACAAAAACTTCAATTTAAAAACTTTAGTTTAGTTAAGTTAGTTACACACATTATAAAGGTAAAAGTAGTAGTATTTTTAGTAGTTTGGTGTGTTCATATTATTTAAATTAATAAAATATACTTTTTTAAACACCATAAATTTAAGTTAAATCTGTAAAACTTAAAATGTTGCTACCATATTTTTCCCAATCTGTTTTTATTTTAAGTGGCAACCACATCTGCTGGTTTTTACCTTAAATTTAACTTTTTTTTTTTTTTAAATTCAAATTTAATTAAAACTAAAACCACACACAAAAAAAATCTAAATAAAATAAACTGAAATTAAATAAATCTAAAAAGCTTACAATAAAATAAAATAAAAAACAAATTAATTAAATAAAATTAAAATGAGTGATTTTCTAAAAACAATTTAGAAAATGTATTTAAAAAAAACTAATAATGAAAATAATAATAAATAAAATAGTATAATAAGTAAAAATGACAAAACACAACAAAATTACAAAAACTTGATAGTAGAATTAAAAAAGAAACAAAATGAATTTAAAATGTTAATAAAAAAAAGTATCTCAATATTAAAATAATCCTTTTTTTAGCAGTCATATCATGTATCATATAGTTTGGTGTGTTCATATTATTTAATATTATTTCATATTATTCTTTTCTTTTCTTTTCTCTTCATGTGGCAACCATATCTGCAGGTTTTTACCTTAAATTTCAATTTTTAAAAAAAAAATTCAAATTTAATTAAAACAAAAACAATAATACCTACACATAATAAAAATAAACTTATATTAAATAAATAAATGTAAAAAGCTTACAATAAAATAAAAATAAATAAATGCAATTAAATTAAAAATGAGTGAATATAAGTAAAATTAAAACAATTTAGAAATATTAAAAAACTAATAATGAAAATAATAAGTAAAAATGACAAAACACAACTAAATTACTAAAACTTTAATTAATATTAAGATGAAAAAGGAAACAGAAAATGAATTAAAATGTTAATAAAAAGTATAATAGTACCTCAATGATATTAAAATAACCCTGTTGTCATTTTTTTTCATATCAATTATGATTTATTTTATTTTATTTTATTTTACGGGGCAACCATATATGCAGGTTTTTACCTTAAATTTCACTTTTTTTTAAAAAAATTCAAATTTAATTAAAACTAAAACAAAAACAATAATATATACACATAATAAAAATAAACTAAAATTAAATAAATAAATGTAAAAAGCTTACAATAAAATAAAAAATAAAAATAAATAAATGCAATTAAATTAAAAATGAGTGAATATAAGTAAAATTAAAACAATTTAGAAATATTAAAAAAGTAATAATGAAAATAATAAGTAAAAATGACAAAACACAACAAAATTACTAAAACCTTTTTTTAATATTAAAACGAAAAAGGAAATTATGAATGAATTAAAAATTGTAAGTATAATAGTAACTGAATGATCCTTTTTTTTTAGCAATCATATATATCACACACACACACACATATATATATATATATATATATATATATATTTTTTATTTTTTTCTACTCTATATAGTCTGTGAGAACTCATTTGAACCTTCATATTTATATTTTTTCTTCCTATTTTTGCATTTTCTGAATGAGCAAGTAGCTGTCATAACATTGGTGTTGTATGTGGTTGCTAATGTATTTTTATCATGTTAGTTTGTTGCTGATTTGTGTTCATCAGACTGCATGATTTGAGGAATCATTCCTGCCATTCTCACAGCCCGAGTTTAGTACTCAGGGTGAGTAGTTTGTTAGCAAACAGCAGTAAATACGGCTTACAGTGCTGCTTTGTGTGCGTGTGGGATTGATGAAGAGCAAACAGATCATTACCTTCAGCCAGTGTCTTTGTGCTTGTGTTTACCTCTGGCGACTAATGAGCCCATCCTGCGTCTTCATAGAGTATCGTGCACTCCCACACGCAGAAGGGACCGAGCCGCCACATGCCCGTAATAACCATCGGCGTGTGAGAATGATGCTCAGAACGTTTCCAGGAGCGGCTGGAGAACACGAGAGACCCTCGTTGTCCCGCGCTCTGCGTGAGTCAATATCAGAGAGTCTCCGTGACCTTCTTAAGAACATGAAAGCTTTTTGTTTATTTCTTCATAACTGACGCCCACCTGCACGCATGCATTCGTGCATGACCAAAAACACTGGCACCGAAGACTCGTGCAATGCTCACTCCTCCTCAGCGCCGGCCAAATAACAAACAAACGCCCACAAACACTGAGGAGACTCTTCTGCTCACCTGCCTCCAAATACAATGACCTGCTATTCAGAAGAAGGGCAACACAAGTCCTCTAGAGATCCTGAAAGAAATCTTACTGTTAGGAAGAAGCCTTCAAGAAACAAAAACACTAGCAACAGCTCTTTAATATCTCAAATGTTTTACTCCTTTTGCTAAAACCTTCGGCATCTCAAATGTTTCTTCTGAGAAGTTGATCCCAGTAATCTCACTTGTGCCTCATTTAGAGCAACCAGACGGCTTAAAACGATTTAAAAGAAGACAATACAGACTTTAACATAACCCAAACATTCAAGAGGTAAACAAATATATTGTTTTAATTCATTTACTTAATAACTGTACTTTTCCAATTTACATATAAATATTTTTATATAATACAGATTACAACACAGCTTCATAGTAAATCGGTGTGTCACAAAATTATGTTTCAGGTATCAGCAGTTTTAAGGTTATTTATTTATTTATTTATTTATTTACTTATTTATGTGTTTACTTATTTATGTGTCTAGACCTCAAAAAAATCATGGAAATTAATATAAGTGGGTTTTTTTTCCTAGTTATGTCAAGCTCTAAAATATTGGATTAGGTCAAAATTACTATTTGTGAATAAAAATAAATAAATAAATAAATAAATAAACTTTTCCTGCAATAACAAACCAGTGTTATTTTAGTATCAAGGAGAAACTTTTATTAATATTTCTTAAATCTTTCTTGATTCATTTTTAATTACTATTTAAAACTAATTAAAACTTTTTGGTATTTTCTGTTCAAATGTTGCTATCATGCTTTTTTTTTTTGTTTTGTTTTGTTTTGTTTTTTAAATAGTGAAGTTCAGGAAACCACATCTGCCGGTTTTTACCTTAAATTACAGTTTGTTTGTTTTTTAACAAAGAAAAAATTAACTGGGAATTGAAAAAATATAAAAAGTGTACACTTTTGGTTTAACATGACACTAAAATTGTAATTTAAATAAATAAAATAAAAATGTAAAAATAAATTAATACAATAAAATTAATAAAAACAATATAGAAATATTTAAACTAAAAACTAAAAAAAATGACAAAACACAACAAAATTACTAAAACTTTATTTAAAATTAAAATAAAAAAATTAAACATTTTTTATAAATGTTTTTATTTTAATTTTAGTTTGTTTTATTCATTTTGTCGTGTTTTTAATTACTTTTTTTTAATGCATCCATTTTTTTTAATATATTTATTTTAGTTTTAGTTATTTTTATCAAGTTTAATTAAATGATAATAAGAAATGTTGCCTTGGCAGCTAGCTGAAATAAAATAAGTTTAAGAATTCTTACATTTTATTTATTTCACGTAACAAAAATGGTCTATGAAAAATGGAAACTTGAATTGTGATAGAATTTCTCAGAAACAAAACTTAATAATTTGTATTTTTGCTGCCTAATTAAAAGTATCTTGATGTAAGCATGTTTAAATACCTGTAATGGAAATGAGACAAAAATAATAAATAAGATTTTTTTTTTTTTTTTTTTGTATTTCTACTGGAAAACTACAAAAAGTAGAATATTATATATATTACGTATATTATATATATTATGTATATATTCAGTGTATATTCTGCAATCATCTGTAAGAGAATTCATCACAGACTTAAATATTTCTTATCAAACGCATTTATTTTATAGCTCTATACTCACTGTGTGACAACTATACTGACTCATTTGTGAGATTTTTTTTCTCCTAAGGAATTAAAGAAGAAACATCAGAGTTAATCCTTAAAAGAAACATAACCAAGATGAGCAGGTCCAACATGTGAACAATAACTTTCCTTATTACTAGAGATTTCTCCACCTGCTTCTGTGAGTCTTCGTCCTTTAACCTGAAGCTGGCAGGTTGAAGCCCTGAGTAATTGCACTTTTCTTTCACATAATTTCTCCCCTCCTCAAACTGAAATGGTTTGACCTGCTGAAGTAAACAGGCATTAATCACAGGCGGATGGGGAATTATCAGGAGGGGAGCCCACGGCGTTTGAAGGGGAGCGTGGAGCGGCGGGCCGCAAAGATGGATGCGGTCGGGGCGCTGGGCTTCGCTGTCCTTGGGGAGGAGGACGGCACCAGCTGATGGGGTCACTGTGTCCACCTTGCAAAAGTGTGTCAAGGACAGTAAGCAGGGAACTAGAGCCGAATTTGTCAAGCTGACTCCAAAATGCAACGAGTGAAGATCACAGATCAGGACAAAACAACCAATCACCCAGAGGAGAGCGTGACGCTCAGGATGGGATGGTCGCAGACACGTTTCAGTGTTTCCAAAGGCAATGTTTCCATCCAAAGATGTCAATAAAGCATTGTTTGCATCTCGTGTGTTCAAGAGAACAAAATCAGCACCTCCTGGGAAACTGGTGCAAAATATTAGTAATAAACATGGAAGTTGCTGCAAGCCCGTGTAGCTCTTTACACATGCTGATAAATGCAATTACAAACACTGTTGTGTTATTTTGCATTTGGATGCCTGATGTTTGGATGTGCAATCACAGGAGAAAGTTCTGGAAAGTGATTATACCTAATCATTTATACTAAAATCAGTCTGATCCATTATCATTAATCCAGCTATCCAATCACATGATCTGTCAAAGAAAACGTTGTCATTGGGAATGCAGGAATTTATCTGGTAAATGTGTTTCCATTGCAGTTTATGTGCATGTTTTCTTATTAAACAAAAAAATGATCCACCTCAACTGAGTGCATTGGTTTTTATGCAAGTTTTTGACGTTATTATGCAATATCCCAAAATTTATGTTAAAAATAGTAGATAGAAACATTTCTATTGAATGGTGTTTCTTCTACAATTCCTGTGGAGAAATATAAGCACACAAATGAGGCAATATTATTCTTAAAAACAAGCTTTTAAAAAAAAAGGTTAAAAAAGGTTCTTTAGATTACTGAAAAGTGTTCTTTACACTAAGAAAAAAATGGATCTTTGGAGAACTGTTCACTGAAAGGTTCTTTGAGGAACCCGAAACCAAAAATGTTCTTTTCCATCCTCTAAAAAATAAAGGTTCTTTATTGATATTGAAGGTTTCATGAAGGAAATTTTCCATTATTCATGGAAGCTTTCCACTGCAAAAAAAGGTTCTTTATAGTGGAAGAAGGTTCTTTAGATTTTTAAAATGTTCTTCACACCAAGAAAAAAATAGTTCTTGACCATTGAAAGGTTCTTTGAGGAACCAAAATTTAAAAATGTTCTCTTCTATACTCTTAAAAATGAAGATTCCTTATTGGCGTTGATGGTTCCATAAAGAACATTTAACATCCATGGAATCTTTGGAAGCTTCTTTATAGTTAAAAGTGTTTTTTACACTTGGAAACAAATGGTTGTTTTGAGAACTGTTCACTGAAAGATTCTTTGAGGATATAAAGATTCTTTATTGATATTGATGGTTTCCATTATTCATGGAAGCTTTTCCTTGCAAAAAAGGTTCATTAGTAGAAGAAGGTTCTTTAGATTTTTCTTTAGAATGTTCTTCACACTAAGAAAAAAACAGTTCTTGGCCACGAAAGGTTCTTTGAGAAACCAAAAATGTTCTTTTACACTCTACACAAGTTCTTTATTGGCATTGATGGTTCCATAAAGAACATTTAACATCCATGGAATCTTTGGAAGCTTCTTTATAGTGGAAAAGGGTTCTTCAGATTATTGAAAAATATTCTTCACAGTTAGAAACAAATGGTTGTTTTGAGAACTGTTCACTCTTAAAAATAAAGGTTCTTTATTGATATTAAAGGTTTCATAAAGAACATTTTCCATTATTCATGGAAGCCTTCCTTCGCAAAAAAGTTCACACTAAGAAAAAATTGTGAGCTATTCACTGAAAGGTTCAGAATTGTTCTTCTACACTCTTAAAAATAAAGGTTCTTTATTAGCGTTTATGGTTCCATGAAGAACCTTTAACATCCATGGAATCTTTCCATTCCACAAAAGGTTCTTTATAGTGGAAAAAAAGTTGTTCAGATGATTGAAAAGTGTTCTTCACACTTAGAAACAAATGGTTGTTTCGAGAAGTGTTCACTGAACCAAAATGGTTCTTCCAAAAATGGTTCTTATATGGCACTGGTTAAAGGTTAACAAAAATGTTTTTTTGGAGAACTGTTCACTGAAAGGTCCTATGAGGAACAAAACCCAAAAATGTTCTCTTCTATACTCTTAAAAATAAAGGTTCTTTTTCAATATGAAGGGTTTCCATTATTCATAGAAGCTTTCCATTGCAAAAAAGGTTCTTTAGTGGAAGAAGGTTCTTTAGATTTTTAAAATGTTCTTCACACTAAGAAAAAAACAGTTCTTGGCCACTGCAAGGCTTTTTGAGTAACCAAAACCACAAATGTTCATCTACACTTTTAAAAATAAAGGTTCTTTATTGATGTTTATGGTTCCATGAAAAACCTTTAACATCCATGGAATCTTTTCATTCCACAAAAGGTTCTATATGGTGGAAAAGGGTTGTTCAGATTATTGAAAAGTGTTCTTCACACTTAGAAAAAAAATGGCTGTTTTGAGAACTGTTCACTAAACCAAAATGGTTCTTCCAAAAATGGTTCTTATATGGTATTGGTTAAAGGTTAATAAAAATGGTTCTTTGAGAAACCAAAACCAAAAATGTTCTCTTCTATACTGTTAAAAATAAAGATTCTTTATCGATATTGATGGTTTCCATTATTCATGGAAGCTTTACATTGCAAAAAAGGTTCTTTATATTGGAAGAAAGTTCTTTAGATTTTTAAAATGTTCTTCACACCAAGAAAAAAAATACACTGTAAAAAAAACAAACAAACAAAAAAACACAATTTGTTGAGT
Source organism: Cirrhinus mrigala (assembly GCA_036247105.1). Taxonomy (NCBI): domain Eukaryota; kingdom Metazoa; phylum Chordata; class Actinopteri; order Cypriniformes; family Cyprinidae; genus Cirrhinus; species Cirrhinus mrigala. Next base: position 28,736,267 of record CM070016.1, read on the forward strand.
TAACTTAAAGTAATTTATTACCCTGCTGCCTTAAATTTCGAAGTTGAATCAACTCAAATATCTAAGTTGTCACTTAGTACAACTTAACATTTCAAGTTGACTAAACTTTTTTGAGATGACTGAACTTAAAATTTTAAGGCAGCCGTAACAAATTATTTTAAGTTGACTCAACAAATTGTTTTTTACAGTGTAGTTATTGGCCAGCGAAAGGTTCTTTGAGGAACCAAAACCAAAAATGTTCTTCTACACTCTTAAAAAAACAAAACAAAAATAAAGTTATTTATTTATTTTTTTAATTGGCATTGATGGTTCCATGAAGAACATTTAACATCCATGGAATCTTTGCTTCTTTATAGTGGAAAAGCGTTGTTTAGATTATTGAAATAAAAAAAGAATTCTTCATACTTAGAAACAAATGGTTGTTTCAGGAACTGTTCACTGAACCAAAATGGTTCTTCAAAAAATGGTTCTTATATGGCACTGGATAAAGGTTAACAAAAATGGATCTTTGGAGAACTGTTCACTGAGAACAGGTCCTATGAGGAACCAAACCCAAAAATGTTCTCTTCTATACTATAAAAATAAAGGTTCTTTTTCAATATGAATGGTTTCCATTATTCATGGAAGCTTTCCATTGCAAAAAAAGTTCTTTATAGTGGAAGAAGGTTCTTTAGATTTTTAAAATGTTCTTCACACTAAGAAAAAACAGTTCTTGGCCACTGAAAGGTTCTTTGAGGAACCAAAACCAAAAATGTTCTTCTACACTCTTAAAAATAAAGGTTCTTTATTGGTGTTGATAGTTCCATGAAGAACCTTTAACATCCATGGAATCTTTTTATTCCACAAAAGGTTTGTTATAGTGGAAAAAGGTTCAGATGATTATAAAAGTGTTCTTCACACTGGTTGTTTTGAGAACTGTTCATTGAACCAAAATGGTTCTTCCAAAAATGGTTCTTACATGGCATTGGTTAAAGGTAAAAAAGACAAAAAAGGTTGCAAAAAAAGGTTCCTTATAGTGAAGAAGGTTCTTTCGATTTGTAAAATCTTCTTCACACAAAGAAGAAAATAGTTAATGGCCACCGAAAGGTTCTTTGAGGAACCAAAACCAAAAATGTTCTTCTACACTCTTAAAAATAAAGGTTCTTTATTGGCGTTGATGGTTCCATGAAGAACCTTTAACATTCATGGATTTTTTGGAAGCTTCTTTATAGTGGAAAAAGGCAGTTCAGAAGATTGAAAAGTGTTCTTCACACTTCGAAAAAATGTTTGTTTTGAGAACTGTTCATTAAACCACAATGGTTCTTCCAAAAACGTTGGTTAAAGGTTCTTCATAGAACCATAATTGTGTATTTGTCATAACATGAGACTACAGAGCTATAAAATGAACATGCATTGGAGAAACATCATCAGCAAACACTTTTGTTTGCTCTGCATATAATCTAATTGGTGCACAAGAGAAACAATTAAGATTCCACTGACGATCTTTCAGTTCTTTACAACCACTGCTTGCAGAACTGCAGGTAAAGCCCATCGCAAATATCTGTTCTGACACGTCTTACCTGCGACTCTGGTTATGATGGAGCGCAAACACTGCAGGATTATGGGTAGAAATCCATTACTCAGTTGGAGGTGCAGATTCACGGTGAAGGCAATTAATCAGTCCTCCATAAGCACGTCACATTAACCAGCCCAAGACTGCTGACTTTCAATCGTGCGTTCGCCCATATGAACAGTGGAGATAATCAAGTTGAAAGTGTTTGTACGGTCGCAGATCTTTGGTGCCGTTACAAAAGCCACCTTCTGTCAGCCAGATGTCCGCCTGCGGAGAAACAAGGAGGTCACACGTGTCCTTAACCTTAAGTGGAGCTCTAAAAGGTATTGATGGTTTAAAAGGCTTTGAGGTGGTGATCAATATGGAGATTCATTCAGCGGGTCATTAGAGCGTCCCTGCAGTCATATTACAGCTCTTAAAGAACACACAGCACTGTTATTAGCAGAGCCGACGTATAAAACCTCTCGCCGTGGGCTGGTTGCGAGCGCGGGCCTTTGTTTAAGGTTGGCAGATTGCTCTGCGGGAGAATAAGCCGTGCTGATTGCAATCAGCCAAAGATCTGAATAAAAGGTGATTACTTATTTATTTCCGCGTGCAGATTTTGGAAGCGTGCGCATGTCCGAAATGTTCGTTTTCCCACTATGGACAGGAAATGCAATGGTGCTGAGATTCGTGCATGATTGGGAATAACGAAAACTGTCATTTTGGGGATCGTAATGACATGCACGCGTGAGGTTTTTAATCTGAGAAATGACATTCGTGCTTCGGCAGCGTCAGCGCGACGCGCTCCGAAACAAAAGCGACATTTGGAGCGCCTTGCCGTGACTGATGAGCCAATCATGTTGAAATTGTTCATTTGTTAATTGTTAATTGTACATGCCTGATTCAGGACCATTTGTAGATGTGAGGACAGCACAGTCATGTGTCATCAAATCAACAAAAGAAGAAATGCAATAATCAACATCACAGAAAGACTGAAAGCAACTCTGAGCACATTTTAAGTTCTTTGAACATCAGTCTAAAATTTTATTTATAATCTGAAAAGCCCAATTTGGTTTTCTCAGACAAAAATGACCGGCCTTTTAAAACTGCTTAAAATGTAATCTTTTTGTCAGCTTGTTTTCCTAAGGGATAATGTAAATCCAGACAGTTGTTAATCGCATAAGTCTTTTTTGTTTTGAGTTGGAATATTTGAACGCAAAGCTTCCATGACGAAAGCAGTTGTTAGAACATGCCAAGTTCAAACTAGACGGCATTTCACCACATTAATAAATATGGTGATAAAAAAACGTTAATTTAAGATTTTGTTTGTTTTCTTACAATCCATTAGAGTGTACAAAACAGTCGTCGAAAATAGGCAGCAGCTGCGTTTGTATGAACATAATTAAATGTACACAGACTAGTGATTTGAGCAGTGTTGGGGAAAGTTACTTTTAAAAGTAATGCATAATGCATAAAAGTAAAACTAATTACACTACTTAGTTACTTTTCATGATAAGTAATGCATTATGTTACTTTTGCGTTACTTTTGAAATCTGGGCTGGGCTTGCTTGTTTGTTTTTAACATAAAATGTTATATTGTGGCAAATGTAAAGACCCACCAAAAGAAAGCAGGAGAAGAAAGTTCAGCGCTTCAGCGATAAAAAATGAAGCACATTAGTTTATCTAAAGTAATTTTTACTTATTAGAATTGGATCATTGAACTCAGCAGCAAAAACACTGGTTAATAAAATAGGAGTAAATACATAAATGATATTTGTGTTATTTAACATTTAATTGCAGGTTTGCATCACATTCAGGCCTATGATCAATCAGTTCAAAAAATAATATACAAAACACTGTGATAATTGAAAGAAAACAAGTTGAAAAAAAGATAGAACCCAAGATTTGGTTACAATATAGCACAATGAGAAATTTATATGCAATTAATATTTTGTATGCTGGAAAATCCATTAAGTATCACTGTGTCTACATGAATTTCTTCACAAAACCCAAATATTATTACTTTTTAATGGATGCGTTTGAGTAAATAGTGAAGAAACAGAGTCAACAAGTGTTTAGTACCCATGAACTCCTCAAATAAGCATGAATTCCATTTGGAGTTTTAATGACTTTACTGTTAGTTTAACTTGTGGAAACTAGTTTCAATAAAAAAAAAAAAAAAAAAAAAAAAAGATGTGTAGATGTGTCCAAACTTTTGACTACTAGAGGTTCTTTATTGGCATCAGTGGTTCCATGAAGAGCCTTCAACATCCCTGGAACCACTAACGGTTCTTTAGATGATCAAAAAATTTGATCAATTGATATTTTAAAAACTGATCACTGAAAGGTTCTTTGAGGAACCAAAAATGGTTCTTCACTTTAAAATAAAGGTCTTTATTGGTATTGATGGTTCCATGAAGAATCTTCAAGATCCACAGAACTTTTTATTGGACAAGAAATGTCTTTATAGTAGAAAAAGTTGTTTAGATCATTAAAATGTTTATTTTAAAAACTGATCACTGAAAGGTTCTTTGGAGAACGAAAAATGGTTCTTCAAAGGTTGTTTATTAGCACTGATGGTGCCATGAAGAACCTTTAACATCCATGGAACCATTAAATGTTCTTTAGATGATTAAAATGTTCTTCACTTATTTTAAAAGCATGATCACTGAAAGGTTCTTTGAGGAACCAAAAAATGGTTCTTCACTCTAAAATAAGGTTACTTTGTTGGTATTGATGGTTCCATGAAGAATCTTCAAGATCCATGGAGCCACTAAAGGTTCTTTAGATGATTTAAAAGTCCTTCACACTATAAAATGGTTATTTTAAAAACTGATTACTAAAAGGTTCTTTAAGGAACCAAAAATGTTTTTTTCACTCTAAAAATAAGGTTTTTATTGGTATTGGTGCTTCCATGATGAACCTTTAACATCCATGGAACCTTTTATTGGACAAAAATGTCTTTATAGTAGAAAAAGTTGTTTAGATCATTAAAATGTTTTTCAAACTGAGGTAAAATGTTTATTTTTAAATCTGATCACTGAAAGGTTCTTTGGAGGACCAAAAATGGTTCTTCAAAGGTTCTTTATTGGCACTGATGGTGCCATGAAAAACCTTTAACATCCATGGAACCATTAAACGTTCTTTAGACTATTACATTTTTTTCACTTATTTTAAAAGCATGATCACTGAAAGGTTCTTTGAGGAACCAAAGAACCATTTTATTCACCCTAAAATAAGGATCTTTGTTAATATTGATGGTTCCATGAAGAATCCTCAAGATCCATGGAGCCACTAAAGGTTCCTTAGATGATTAAAAAGATAAGACACTAAGATAAAATGGTTCTTTATAGTAGAAAAAAAGGTTGTTAGATTATTAAAATGTTCTTCAAACTAAGATAAAATGCTTATTTTAAAAATTGATAATTGAAAGGTTCTTTGGAGAACCAAAAATGGTTCTTCTAAGGTTCTTTATTAGCTTTAATGGTTCCATGAAAACCTTTAACATCAATGGAACCACTGGTTCTTCTATGGAATCAGTATGAAAACCCCCTTTTGGAAAAGAGTTTTCTGTGGCATTGGCACTGATGGTTCCATGAACAACCTTTTACATCCATGGAACCATTAAATGTTCTTTAGATGATAAAATGTTCTTCACTTATTTTAAAAACTGAAAGGTTCTTTGAGGAACCAAAAGTGGTTCTTCACTCTAAAATGAGGTTCTTTATTGGTATTGATGGTTCCTTGAAGAACCTTCAACATCCATGCACTCTTAAAAATAAAGGTTCTTTATTGGCATCAATGGTTCCATGAAGAACCTTGAACATCCATGGAACCATTAAAATGCAGAAAAAGTTTTTTATAGTGGAAAAAGTTTCTTTAGATTTTTTAAATGTTCTTCAAAATGTTTTTTTTTTAAGAACTGTTTAACTGAAAGGTTCTTTGGGGAACCAAAAATGGTTCTTCTATGGCATCACCACAAAAACACCCCTTTGGAACTTTGATTTTTAAGAGTGTGAAAGCATTAAATGTTCTTTAGATGATTAAAATGTTCTTCACTTATTTTAAAAACTGATCACTGAAAGGTTCTTTGAGGAACCAAAAATGGTTCTTCATTCTAAAATCAGCTTTTTATTGGTATTGATGGCTCCATGAAGAAGCTTCAACATCCATGGAATCTTTCATTGGACAAAAAATGTCTTTATAGTAGAAAAAAGGTTGTTTAGATAATTATTAATGTTCTTCAAACTAAGATAAAATGCTTATTTTAAAATTTGATAATTGAAAGGTTCTTTGGAGAGCCAAAAATGGTTCTTCAAAAGTTCTTTATTGCCATGATGAACCTTCAACATCCATAGAACCATTAAAGGTTTTTTAGATGATCAAAAGTCCTTCACACTAAAATAAAAATGGTTCTTCACTCTAAAATAAGGTTCTTTGTTGGTATTAATGGTTCCATGAAGAATCTTCAACATCCATGGAACCTTTTCTTGGACAAAAAATTCCTTATAGTAGAAAAAAGAAAAAAGAACCATTTTATTCACCCTAAAATAAGGATCTTTGTTAATATTGATGGTTCCATGAAGAATCCTCAAGATCCATGGAGCTACTAAAGGTTCCTTAGATGATTAAAAAGATAAGACACTAAGATAAAATGGTTCTTTATAGTAGAAAAAAAGGTTGTTAGATTATTAAAATGTTTTTCAAACTGAGGTAAAATGTTTATTTTAAAAACTGATCACTGAAAGGTTCTTTGGAGAACCAAAAATGGTTCTTCAAAGGTTCTATATTAGCATTAATGGTTCCATGAAAACCTTTAACATCAGTGGAACCACTGGTTCTTCTATGGAATCAGTATGAAAACCCCCTTTTGGAAAAGAGTTTTCTATGGCATTGGCACTGATGGTTCCATTAAGAACCTTCAACATCCATGGAACCATTAAAGGTTCTTTAGATGATTAAAATGTTCTTCACTTATTTTAAAAACTCATCACTGAAGGGTTCTTTGAGGAACCAAAAATGGTTCTTCACTCTAAAATCAGGTTCTTTATTGGTATTGAACCAAAAATGGTTCTTCAAAGGTTCTTTATTGCCACTGATGGTGCCATGATGAACCTTCAACATCCATAGAACCATTAAAGTTTTTTTAGATGATCAAAAGTCCTTCACACTAAGATAAGAATTGGTATTTTAAAAAAACAGATCACTGAAAGGGTTCTTTGAGGAACCAAAAATGGTTCTTCACTCTAAAATAAGGTTCTTTGTTGGTATTGATGGTTCCATGAAGAAGCTTCAACATCCATGGAACCTTTTATTGGACAAAAAATTCTTTATAGTAGAAAAAAGTTGTTTAGATCATTAAAATGTTTTTCAAACTGAGGTAAAATGTTTATTTTAAAAACTGATCACTGAAAGGTTCTTTGGAGAACCAAAAATGGTTCTTCAAAGGTTCTATATTAGCATTAATAATTCCATGAAAACCTTTAACATCAATGGAACAAATGGTTCTTCTATGGAATCAGTATGAAAACCCCCTTTTGGAAAAGAGTTTTCTATGGCATTGGCACTGATGGTTCCATTAAAAACCTTCAGGATCCATGGAACCATTAAAGGTTCTTTAGATGATTAAAATGTTCTTCACTTATTTTAAAAACTGATCACTGAAGGGTTCTTTGAGGAACCAAAAATGGTTCTTCACTCTAAAATAAGGTTCTTTATTGGTATCAATGCTTCCATGAAGAACCCTGAACATCCATGGAACCATTCAAATGCAGAAAAGTTTCTTTAGATTTTTTGAATGTTCTTCAAATTGGTTCTTTTAAGAATTTTTCACTGAAAGGTTCTTTGGGGAACCAAAAATGGTTCTTCTATGGCATCACCACAAAAACACCACTTTGGAACTTTTATTTTTAAGAGTGTGGAACCATTAAATGTTCTTTAGATGATTAATATGTTCTTCACTTATTTTAAAAACTCATCACCAAAAGGTTATTTGAGGAACCAAAAATGGTTCTTCACTCTAAAATCAGGTTCTTTATTGGTATTGAACCAAAAATGGTTCTTCAAAGGTTCTTTACTAGCACTGATGGTGCCATGATGAACCTTCAACATCCATAGAACCATTAAAGGTTTTTTAGATGATCAAAAGTCCTTCACACTAAGATAAGAATTGGTATTTTAAAAAAACAGATCACTGAAAGGGTTCTTTGAGGAACCAAAAATGGTTCTTCACTCTAAAATAAGGTTCTTTGTCGGTATTAATGGTTCCATGAAGAATCTTCAAGATCCATGGAACCTTTTATTGCACAAAAAAATTCTTTATAGTAGAAAAAAGTTGTTTAGATCATTAAAATGTTTTTCAAACTGAGGTAAAATGTTTATTTTAAAAACTGATCACTGAAAGGTTCTTTGGAGAACCAAAAATGGTTCTTCAAAGGTTCTTTATTAGCACTGATGGTGCCATGAAAACCTTTAACATCAATGGAACCACTAACGGTTCTTTACAGTGGAAAAGGGTCCTTTAAGTGTTCTTCACACTAAGAAAAATGGTTCTTTTAAGAACTTTTGACTGAAATGTTTTTTTTTTTTTTTTTTTGTGAACCCAAAATGATTCTTCTATGGAATCACAATGAAAACCCCCTTTTGGAAAAGAGTTTTCTATGGCATTGATGTGAAAAACCACCTTTTGAAACCTTTAAGGCTGTAGCATAGCGAGTCCCAGACATTTTTTGTGCTGAAAAATGGATTCAAACACACTCAAATGTGCCAAGCAGAGGTGAAAGATACTCACATGAATCAAATTATACCTAAACACTTCATAAACGAACACAGGAGGGACGGGCGGTGCGTGCATCTTTGTAAATGGCGTCCAGATTCCTGATCATAAGCTGCAAAGACACCAGCGCTCTCCGTTTCCCTTTCATCTCGCTGCTCCTCTGTGGAACCTGAACCAGCTCTTTTAGTTCGGTGTGCGTTTCAATATTGTCAAGCCGTGACATTACACGGAGAGGGATATTTGTAGATCTGAGGTTTGAGTAACCAAAGAGGAAAGCAAATCCCACCTTATGATTAATGAGCAGGATGTCAGGACATTCTCCTAATGATGATTTATGGAGATTTCTGAAGAATGCCATCGCTCTGTCATCGAGAGATCTGTCTACAAACACAATGTTTGAAATGCGTACAGACAAATTATGCATGAGTACAGTTGCGTTTCAATGCACCACATCTATGATTATGTTAGTGAGGCTGTTAACCTTGATTTCCATTCCATCATTCTGAACACAAACGTCTTGAAATAATAAACCAATTGTGAATAATGGCACTCTGGCAAACGGCCTTATAGAACTGGAATTTGCATTACACAGCCAACATTTAACAGAAAATCATCCTTAAAATCAACATATTTTTTTTTCCTTGTACTGTAAACATATTTAAAATAGCATACATTTACATGAGAAGACAAAATTGTATAAAAAAGAAAAAAAAAGTGTGTAAAAATATATATACCAGAGAATAGATCTTGAAGTATATTTTGGGAAAATATGCCAATGGGTAAGTAAAAATTCTACTTATTATTATTATTATTTTTTTTTTAATTCTAATTATAAGACTGATAAATGTTAATAAAATGAGAAAAATAAATAAATAAATAAATAAAAATAAATAAAATAAATAAATAGTATTCATATTGGTAGTGCAAGTCCAAATGTTCTGAAATAATAATAATAAAAATAAACAAATAATTTATTTCATTTTAACTAAAAGACTAATACATATATAATGCATTCAGAATGAATGAATTAATAATATATATATATATATATATATATATATATATATATATATATGTGTGTGTGTGTGTGTGTGTGTGTGTGTGTGTGTGTGTGTGTGTGTAAAATATCTGTATGCATGTGTTTTAAGACTTAAAAGTATGCACATTTTTGTAAGATTTAAATATTTCATCAGTATTATTATTATTTAATAACTCTTCTGTTTATTTTTAAATTCTCTGAATTCTAAGGTTCAAATTATAAAGTTTATTATTATTATTTTTTTAAATAATTTCTAAAAGTTTATTTGGCATAATTCACCAGTGGGGTAGCATAAAAAATGTAGTAATAATAATAATAATAATAATAATAATAATAGTTAATTTTTTAAATCAATTTATTCATTCATTCATTCAAAATGCATTATATATGCATTAGAACATTTGGATTTTTTTTTTTCATTCATTGTTTAAAATAATCTGAAAAGAACTCTGATTTTAAATAATATTATATTATATTTTATTTTATAAAAACAGACATTAAAATTAATATGTATTTATATAAAAATAAAAATTAAATACATATCTATATTATTTTCTTAAATATAATAAACATATAGTAAAATGTAATAAAAAAACATCTTACAAAAAATATATACACTTATAAAAATATTACAATATATTTTACATTAAATATATATATATATATATATATATATATATAAGTAAAATATAAGTATATATATATATAAGTAAAACATCTGTATGCATGTTTTAATACATTTAAACGTATGCATTTTTTAAAAAATATTTCATATAATATTATTATGTAATTATATGTTTGAGTGTATTATTGTTTTTTTAATAACTCTGGTTATTTTTAAATTCTCTGAATTCTAAAGTTCAAATTCTAAAGTTTATTAAATAAAATAATTTATTTAAAATAATTTCTAAAAGTTTATTTGGCATAACTTGCCAATGGGGTAGGATAAAAATTTTTTATACTTAATTGTCAAAATATGTTGATAGAATAATAGAATAAGTTTAGAATAATACGTTTAGAAAACTTGATATATACTGGCAGTGCATTTCCAAATGTTTTGAAATAATGAACTGATTATGAAAAATGACATCCTGATCTTACAAAACTGGTATTTCTGTAGACGTTGAAGGTTCTTGTTCAGGGTCCTACAGGTAATAACAACACAAACACGGCAGCACAAAGAGGAAACCAGACACGACATGCTTTAAGCAATCAATAAGCAGAGCCTCTGTAAGCATGGCTCTCTTTCCCAGCGTTCCCGACCTGATCATGTGCCGCTCCTGCAGTAAGGATGGGATTATTTTCAAGTAACTCTAGACCGCCGCCCATCAGCCTCATCTGATAACGCGGGACGTTTCCCAGGGAAGTGACCTGAGGGCAGCGTGTCGACTACAGACCCGACGCATTTCAACACGTTCTCCTCGTCAGCGTATCTGCCATGCGATCTCACACACGCGTCTGGACCGGGAGCTGCACACTATCTGCAAGATAAGCATGAGTTTGGAGAAAGAGCCTGAGTCAAATCAGTCTGATTTACAGCACTGTGAGCTTCAGATCATGACAAAGAGGAACAAGAGGATTTACTCCACTGGAAAAAACCTTCCTTTCAAACCATTTTCACTCAGAGATTGTGAGATAATTTCGCAAATAATTACAAAGAAATGGCAAGTAACGCACTGAATTAAATGTGAAATTTCATAGAAAGAAATGTTAGTATGCAAAAATACACAACAGTATATTTACATTGTGATACATCATGATAGTATTTACGTACCCTCTCAATTTTAATTACAGTATTGTCAATATATATGAAGAGTTCAGATGCAAAACCAGCTAAAAGCCATCTTGGTCAAACATGAGATAATGATAGTGAGTGAATGCTCTCGACACATATTATACGTCCATCAAATACTTTTACTTCAAACTCGCTAAAATTCCAGCCTCAGCCCAATCAGAAGTACCGGTACTTACATAGAAACCAATACCTCTGAGCCTGATAAAAATGCATTTTTTAAAGAAAGACGCCAGATGGATTTATCTGGTTTTGCATCTGAACTCTTCATATATATATATACATACATGTATATAGAGAGAGAGAGAGTCAAATATTTATGGCATAATTAATTATTGGAATAATTAAGATTTTGTAATGTTTTAAAGTATTATTTTAAATGATTTAAAAAAAAAAAAAAAAAAAATGCTCACAAAGGCTGATTTGATGAAAAATACAGGGAAAATTGTAATAATTTGCAATAATATGAGTTTGAAAGAATGTTTTTCTATTTTTACATATTTTAATATGCAATAATATCATAAATTTTTCAATTTTAACAAAATTTTAAAATATTAGTGTATTTTTTATTAAATAAATGCAATCTTGATGAGCAGAAGAGATTTTTTAACTACAAATCATTACACAAAACCTTAATTATTCTAAACAATATTTTTTTCTGCCACTTAATAAAAAAATCTTGCAATTCTGAATTTTTATATATATATATATATATATTACTGTATTTTTGACCAAATAAATGTAACCTTGATAAGCAGAAAAGACTTTTTAACAACAAATAAAAAAACTTAATTATTTAAAAAAAAATTACAAATAAAAGATTAATTATTCCAAACTATATATTTTTTCTGCCATGGAATAAAAAAAAATCTTGCAATTTTGAATTTATACTTTGCTTTTTTGTTGTTGTTGTTGTTGTTTTTAAATATAATTGAATGGAAATGATAAATATTTTAATTATTCCTGTAATGACATTAAGTATTGTCAGTATACATTTAAACTGAAAACAATAGTACAATACATTTTTCAATTTTAATAAAATTTTAAAATATTACTGTATTTTTGATTAAATAATTGCAAACTTGGTGAGCAGAAGACTTTTTTAAAACAACAAATCATTAAAAAAAAGAGCGTAATTATTCCAAACCATTTTTTTTTCTGCCACGGAAAAAAATCTTGCAATTCTGAATTTATATATATATATATTTTTTGTTCTTTTAAATATAATATAATACAATAATATAATACATTTTTAAATTGTAAAAAAAAAAAAAAAAAAAAAAAAACAACATTTAAATATTACTGTATTTTTGATCAAATAAATTTAATAAATGTAATAAAATTTTAAATTACTGTATTTTTTATTAAATAGTTGCAACCTTGGTGAGAAGAACAGACTTAAACAACAAATTATTAAAAAAAGGCTTATTCCAAACAATTTTAAAAACAAATCTTACAATTCTGAATTGATATCTTGCTTTATACACATATAAAAAAAAAAATTATATATATATATATTACTGTATTTGTGACCAAATAAATGTAACCTTGATAAACAGAAAAGACTTTTTAACAACAAATAAAAGAACTTAATTATTAAAAGCTTAATTATTCCAAACTATATATTTTTTCTGCCATGGAATAAAAAAAATCAATTTTGAATTTATATCTTGCTTTTTTTTGTTGTTGTTGTTAAATAGTTAAATAATTAAATAGTTACAACCTTGTTGAGAAGAACAGACTTTATTACCAAAAAATCATTAAAAAAAAGGCTTATTCCAAACAATTTTAAAAGCAAATCTTACAATTCTGAATTGATATCTTGCTTTATATATATATGGAAATTTTACATATTGTAATTTATTCCTGTAATGACATTAAGTATTGTCATTATATATTCAAACTGAAAACAATAATATAATACATTTTTTAATTGCAATAAAATTTTAAAACATTGCTGTATGTTTGATCAAATAAATGCAGCCTTGGTGAGCAAAAGAATTGATGTATTTTTGGTTATTTATTTATTTAGCTTTTTTCTTGCAATTCTGAGTTTATATCTTTTTTTTCCTCATATGAGTGGAAATCGTGTTTCATTGTTTAATTTAATTTTTTAATTTAAATGTTTAATTACATTTTTCAATTAAATGTTCAATTGCCATGAGAATAATCAAAATAATAAATGGCCCTAAGATTAGTCTTCAATTTATTTTCATGCCAAATATAATTCCTTGTTTCTTCCTTCTGATGTTAGAGAGTAATCTGACCCGGACGTGTCCTCGACAGGTTTGGTGAGATTCACCCAAAGTGCCTCCCATGCCAGCAGTGACCTGTTTATCTCATTCAGAGATGTTCGCTACAGGGCAACTAAATGCAAAGCAAGCAGGAAAAACGAAAATCAAAACTATTCTCCCCTTCAACCGTCTCTCGAGAGTCTCATATCCTCCAGACATCAGTCAACAAGAACGGCAGCAAATTAACAGCACGTATCTCGCATACAAACCTGCAAAAACACACACGTACGTCTGCGAAGAGCTTGAAAGATGAATGTCAGGCCTTGAGAACAGCAGCTCATTTAAAAAGTGTGTAAACAAGAGCAACAACAAGCAGAAAAAAAAAATCGTTCTGTCCCGGAAACCTATTTTCACTAAAGCAAAAGCCAAATGATTGTACAGCAGTAAATACCCAATAAAACTCAGCCGGAGAGGGGCTAATGTAGATTACAGAAAGTGTTTTCTTACCAACAAAAACAGCAGGAATCGATGTCTGCCGATTGCCCAAGGAGCTCACGCCAGACAGACGCGAGACCGCAAAAACAAAAGAGGCGCTAATTCCGCTTTTGTTCTCTGGAAACTCCAGACTCTCCTCTGAACCTCCTGCTGAGAGCGGGTGGAACCGCGGGGACGGGGGGTTCGAACGCGCTCCTCAGACCCGGCCCGGGACGGGAGATATCAGGGACCCCTGTGCTGTTTCTGCCCCAGGTGACGGCAGCGCTCGTGGGCTTTCTTCAGGACCCACGGCGACCCTTTTACCCCACCAGAAATGAACAACTGCAAAGGTTCCCTGCAAATGACAAAAACACATTGTAAAAAGCTTGTTAATGTGTGCATGAGTTCAAAACATATTAAAAAAACAATGACTGTTTTCAAACAGGTTTCCGGGTTTGCCAATCAAACAGATAGTCCCGCCCCAAACTCATGGGATTGGTTGTTTCAAACAAACACATCAACTGCTGAGCCTTCAGAAATTGAATAAACAGACGCATTAAGCAAATATACACTCAAAGCACATTCATTACTCTTGATTTTGTAGATATCGAGTTTAAAAATCACTCGCAGGGTTTCTTTAGCACCCACAGCGACCCTTTTACCCCACCAGAAAAGAACAACTGCAAACGATTCCTGTAAATGACAAAAACACATTGTAAAAGCTTGTTAATGTGCGTATGAGTTTAATAAAGATGTCTACATATCAAAAACAATGGCTGTTTTCAAACAGGTTTCAGGGTTTGTCAATCAGACAGATAGTCCCGCCCCAAACTCATGTGATTGGTTGATTCAGAAGCTGACATGTTGAGCCGTTCAAACAAACACATCAATTGCTGAGCCTTCAGAAACTGAAAAAACAAACACAAAAAGCAATTATACACTCAAAGCACATTCATTACCCTTGTTTTTTTTTTAACTAAATGTGTCTACAAATTGAAAAACAATGACTGTTTTCAAACCGGTTTCCAGGTTTTCTTCCTACTGACATGTTGAGCTGTTCAAACAAACACATTAGTTGCTGCACCTTCATAAATTCGAAAAAACAACAACGCACAAAGCAAATGTACACCCAAAGCACATTCATTACTTTTTTGTAGATGCAGAGTTTAGCAAGGTTTCTTTAGCTTCCAAAGTGACCCTTTTAGCCCAGATTCAACCCACCAGTAAAGGACAACGGCAAATGTTTCCTACAAATGACAACGAATAACACAATGTTTGTTGATGTGAACAAGTTCACTAAATGTGTCTACAAATCGAAAAACAATGACTGTTTCAAACGGGTTTCTAGGTTTTCTTTCTACAGTCAATCAAACAAATAGTCCCGCCCCAAACTCATGTGATTGGTTGATTCAGAAGTTGACACAGTTCAACTTGTCAACTTCTGAATCACTTCCAAAGTGACCCTTTTAGCCCAGATTCAACCCAAATGTGTGCATGAGTTTAATAAAGATGTCTACATATCAAAAACAATGGCTGTTTTCAAACAGGTTTCCAGGTTTGTCAATCAAACAGATAGTCCCGCCCCAAACCCATGTGATTGGTTGATTCTGAAGTTGACATGTTGAGCCGTTCAAACAAACATATTAGTTGCTGCACCTTCATAAATTCAATAAACAAATGCATTAAGTAAATATATACCAAAAGCATATTCATTACTCTTGTTTTTTTAAGACACAGACTTTAGCAAGGTTTCTTTAGCACCCAAAGTGACCCTTTTACCCCAGATTCAACCCACCAGTAAAAGACAACTGCAAATGTTTCCTACAAATGACAAAGAATAACATACAATGTTTGTTGATGCGAACAAGTTCACTAAATGTGTCTACAAATCAAAAAGCAATGACTGTTTTCAAACATGTTTCCAGGTTTTCTTGCTATTGTCAATCAAACAGATAGTCCCTCCCCAAACTCATGTGATTGATGAACAAACACATCAGTTAGTGTGTTCATATCATGTCAGAAAGATCATACTTACTTCCCAGAGACTAAAAGCAGTGGCGGACTGGCCGCTCGTCAATGTAAAATGTTTGAAATAGCCAATCAAATCAAAGAAGGCGGGATTTGCTGTTTACAGACGCTGAGCTGAGCGGCATTTGAATGCGAGCTGAGGTAAAATGTAAGCAGACAATTCAGCAATATTTGCAACTGTTAAACTACAGGCATTAATTTTCAAGGATACTACTGGCCTTTTCAAATTTCTTAACGCCATTTACATTATTCGTTACAATATAAGACAGGAGTGAATGTTTGTAAATCACTATCCAGGCTTTTGTAATTTCACGTGTCGAACAAAACTAAAAAAAAAAAAAAAAAATCATTCTCAGATATACTCTAGAACATTGTAAATCTGAAGACTTTCACTTTCAAGTGCCATGATCAGGAAAGTAGTATATATTACATTAAAAAATATAATTTGCTAGCCTATTTCACATGCGTTACACACTGGCGGTCAAATGTTTATTTTTATTTATTAATAAAATAAATAAAATAATAATAATAACAATAATTTAAAATAATTCTGACTTTCTATTTATTCATATTTATTATTTTTATTTATTTATTATTAATAGTGGTTTTATATTAAAGATTTATTTCTGTGATTAAAGCTGAATTTTCAGCATCATTACTCCAGTCTTCAGTGTCATGTTCCTTCAGAAATGTGACCCTGGACCACAAAACCAGTCATAAGGGTACATTTTTTTGACATTGATTTTATGCTGAACAAATAAGCTTTCCATTGATGTATGGTTTGTTAGGATAGGGCAGTATTTGGCTGAGATAAAACTGTTTGAAAATCTCGAATCTGAGGGTGCAAAAAAAAAAATGCATTTTACTAATCAAAAATTAAGATTTGATATATTTATGGTAGGAAATTTACAAAATATCTTCATGGAACATGATCTTTACTTAATAATGACATCCAAGTGATTTTTGCCATAAAAGAAAAATCAATCATTTTGACCCAAAATCGATCATTTTGTGCTACTTATGACTGGTTTTGTGGTCCAGGGTCACATATAAAGGTGAAACTGTGGGAGATTTTTTCTGTGTTTTCTACTTTTTTGTCAGAAATTTTACAACTACAAAAGACATTTACTGACATGAGACAGTATGTTAATAGATTTAACATATTAATAGTTGGCTAAATGCAGCTTGATCACGAAAAGGCGTGTCGAAATATTGTACTGTTCCAGATAATATACAGTACCATGCTGAACAATGCTTGAGTGAGAATAATACAACTGGAATGTTTGGCTGAATAATTGATTTTACTTATTTACTTTTATTTATTTACTGTTCTGGTGGTGAAATGCAAAATAAAATAAAGAAAATGTCTTTAATTTGTGCACAGTTCGACCATGTAGCAAATAAATGTGCTTGTGTTTGTCATTTTTCTCCATGTCTGTAAGCTGTTGAATGATTTTCTGTGACTGGAGAAGAAAGGGCTTCTCTAAGCCTGCAAAAGGAAAAGCTACTTGAGTGATTGAACGCGGGTGGAGGGACGGAGGGTTGATTATATTTTGAAAAAATGTTTATTTCAGCCATGCATCATTAAATGCAACCGCTAACAGCACGGGGATTTTTATCCACAACTCAGATGGAAACAATTGAAGTCGTGTATGATGGTGGACTCCATCAATAAACAGCGCGCAGACTCGTACCCCTGCTGTTCTCAGTCCATAATTATTACGGTTCAGATGGAAACAGAGAAACTGTACAAAAGATTTTTTTCCCATCTAACTACAGTGACCTAGTTTCAGTCAAAACACACAAACCGAGGGGTCTGACAATACAAGTATTTCACTTTAATTTGGACTCATTTCTAGCAAAGCGCAATTAGAAATGAGGCTCCACGGCTGTAATGGAGAGCAACTCAATCCTGTGATGTGGAACGACTCCTCGCTGTCCCACACCTCTCGGTGACGACGGGCAGAAGTCATCGTGTAGCTACAATGCAAATATTGTTCATCTCGGTTTCATTGACATTGTTGCCGCACTTAAGAGCCGACATTCGATCTCCTGCGAAGCAGAAAGGGTTCAACCTCGTCCAGAGGGCCGGGTGGAGGGGCGCGTCACCGCACTTCCAGTATTACACGGAGCACGGCCCCGGGGTGAGTTAGATTGGGTTCCTTTACCCAGAGGTGTTAAATTCAAAACCGCATTTATTACAGTGAAAAACTCTTTTCTTTCGACATCTGCTCACTTAATGTTAATTATAGTGCCCCTCCTTCACGCTGCTATTATGAGGCTTTAAATTCCCAATTCCAGCAGTCAACTGAGCAGACCTGAACAATAGATGTGTTTCTTTCAGAGACGTACAGTAAATGTGGTGAAGTGTATGGAATGCTATGAAGGTCAAAAACACATATTTTAACACATGTAATCGGTGTGCAAACTGCACACAAACAACATGTAAATGGGTAAACAACATGTAAGCGACAAAACTACACACAAACAATGCATTTACAATGTGTAAATAACACGCTGACAATGCAAACAACACGCTAACATGTAAACAATGTGCAAACAACACATTAACAATGTGCAAAAACATGTAAACAAAGTGGAAACAATGTGCAAACAACTTATAAATGCATAAACAAACAACATATGCAAATAAACTACATATCAAATTTTGACAATCTGCAAACAACATGCAAAGAAAGTGTAAACAATGCACAATGCAAAAACACGTAACACATAAACAATGCAAACAAACTACACAAACAAAACACTGACAATGTGCAAACAATGCGTTGATGATGCAATGAGCAAACCGCATGTAAGCAATGTACAAACAATGTACACACTGACAATGTGCAAACAACATGTTGACAACACGCGAACAATGCAAACAATACACCTACATGTAAACAATGTGCAAACAATGCATTGACAATGTGCAAACAACATGTAAACAACGTGGAAACAATGTGCAAACAACTTGTAAATGCATAAACATGCAAAGGACAATGTGCAAATAATGTAAACTGCATACAAACAACATGTTGACAATATGCAAACAATGTGCAAAGAAAATGTAAACAATGCACAAACAAATGCAACAACACGTAAACAATGCAAACAACATGCCAACATGTAAACAATGTGCAAACAACACATTAATGTGCAAAATCACGTGAACAAGGAGGAAACAATGTGCAAACAACTTATAAATATGTAAACAACACACAAACGACACATGCAAATAACAAACTACATATAAACAAAATTTTGACAATCTGCAAACAACATGCAAAGAAAATGTAAACAATGCAAAAACACTTAAACAACACATAAACAATGCAAACAAACTGCACAAACAGAACACTGACAATGTGCAAACTATGCGTTGACAATGCAATGAGCAAACAACATGTAAACAACGTACAAAAAATGTACACATTGACAATATGCAAACAGCACGCTGACAACACGCAAACAACACACCAACATGTAAACAATGCATTGACAATGTGCAAACAACATGTAAACAAAGTGGAAACAATGTGCAAACAACATGTAAATGCATAAACAACATGCAAAGGACATGGTGACAAATGTGCAAATAATGTTGACAACACAAACACAAACCATGCTCTAACAACTTATTGACAACGTGCAAACAACAGGTAAACAACACATAAATAACGTGCAAATAACATGTTAACAACAGGTTAATAATGCATAAACTGTGCAAACAACACTCTGACAAATGTGTAAACAATGCATATTTGATGCAGCGTTTACGTGTTAAAATTAACACTTTTTTTTTGTTCCATAGAGGTTGGGGACTGTAAAAACTGATAGTGTTTCAGCAGTCATTGAGAAAATTGGCAAACTCTCAAAAACTAACTCAGAAAAAGAGATTGACAAATCACTAAGAAAAGAGCGCCACTGTGATTTGAGTCTGAAAGAGTTTGAATCACGTCGCAATTTAGATCGACTGCTCAGATGTGTTTCTTGGACGATTATCATCAGTGGCGTTTACTGAAACTCGGTGTGTGCGTCATCCTGCAGCGTTTATCCCTGAATTATTGGAGCTGTTGAGGAGTGTAAAGTGCTGTTACTTTACTTAGACACATCATTTTCACCTGCTGGAGCAGAAAACAGGTCAAAAAAAAAAAAAACTCACAGACGCACATTAAAAGAAGAACCCGAGTCACATCTACAGACCAGATCATCACAGAGACACATGGAACCACCCAGCAATGAAAAATGTCAAAACTAGTTACTACAATGTTACATTTTAGAACACTGATATTTAACTTGATGCAACACTGTTAGACGTTAATATTCTAATCTCTCACACCCAACATAAAATGAGTTTATTTATCTTTTTGGCTTGGTTTGATGTAGATTATTTAGCCCGTGTGAGTTTCTGTCTGGCGTCCTCATCCAGAGCTTCAGTCTCAGGAATTTCCAGATGGAATCGGCGTAATTGACGTGGAGCAAAAGCTGATTTGGTGTCTCCTGGGAGGAGAGCGTGAGGCCGGAGGTTAAAGTCTGGTTTCAAACGGGTCTTATGAAGTGGAGGAGGGGGTTTGGAGAATAACCCTCAGGTGAGATCTACAGGGAGCGACTGAAGCTTCAGAAGCCACAGAAAGAGAAACATACACTAGCGCTCAAACATTTGGAATCAGTGCGATTTTTTATGTAGTTTGAAGAAGCATGTTCTGCTCACCAAGACTGCATTTATCTGATCGAAAATAAAGTAAAAATTGTGAAATATTATTACAATTTAAAATGTCTGCTTTCTATGTGAATATCTGTTAAAATGTCATTTATTTCTGAGATGCGCAGCTGAATTTTCAGCATCATTACTCTGGTCTTTAGTGTCACATGATCTTTCAGAAATCATTCTAATATGCTGATTTGTAACATTATAAATATCTTTACTGTCACTTTTGCTAAATTTATTTATTTTTTATACTTTAAGTCTTTCAAAAGACATGTCATTCCTCATTTTTCCTTCTACTTTCTTTCCCATTCACTTTTTTTTTTTTTTTTTTTTTTTTTGTGGTAATACCCACCACCAGCACATTAACACAAATAAATAAATAAATAAATAAATAAATGAACAATAACATATACATACATAAACACTTTTACATATGAAAAATAGGGTGGAAAAGTCACATATTCATATTAAATCTCTCATTATTATTCCTGCTTTTTAAACATCAATTGTGACCCTGGAACACTTCTTTTATTTCTAATCATTAGGATATAAAGTAAAGATCATGTTCCATTAAGATATTTTGTAAATTTCCTACCGTAAATATATCAAAACTTATTTTTTGATTAGTAATATGCATTGCTAAGAACTTCATTTGAACAACTTTAAAGGCGATTTTCTCAATATTTAGATTTTTTTTTTATTTTATTTTTTTTGCACCCTCAGATTCCAGGTTTTCAAATAGTTGTATCTCGGCCGAATATTGTCATATTCTAACAAACCATACATGAATTGAAAGCTTATTTATTCATCTTTCAATTTAAAAAAATTGACCCTTATGACTAGTTTTGTGGTCCAGGGTCATAGCAGATAATAATTTTTTATAATTAAATAAAATAATAAAAAATTAAAATTAAAAGAGAGGGAGCATTATGTAAAGATTCTGTTATTTTTTTTCCATAGAGTGTACTTTAGAAACTAAGTCTAACCAATCACTTATAGGTGGGGATTCTTGCCTTCTCCAAAATTTTGTTATTGCTTTAAGAGCTGTAATTCACTTTTGATGCACTTCTGTAATTCAATTTAATGCCAAAACAAAAGAAAAAAAAGTGCTGACCCTACAAAAGCTTTCCATCTCAAATAAATGCTGCTCTTTTGAACTTTCTATTAATCTGAAATGTTTCTTGAGCAGTAAATCAGCATATTAGAATGATTTCTGAAGGATCATGTGACACTGAAGACTGGAGTAATGATGCTAAAATTTAGCACTTCATCACAGAAATAAATGACACTTTAACAGATACTCACATAGAAATCAGCAATTTTAAATCACAATAATATTTCACAATTTTTACTGCATTTTGGATCAAATAAATGCAGAAACATTCAAAATCATGAGCGCTAGTGTATGTCAGGAGTGTGAACGTGCCAAACTAATCCAGGAATTCCATGAATCATCTCGCAGGAGAACAGTAGCTGCGGTTCAACCGCCGAACACCATAATTATGCGGCACTTCAAGTAGCGACGATTGTCGGTTCAATGGGAATTTTCTGATGATTCATTAGCTAAAGAACAAAACCGGCCCAAACCTGCACGTCCAGCTCGTTCTGTCAACAGAGCCGCTGCGACTTGCCCTGTAAGTCATTTCGTGTAATTTTGTGGTAATCCTAGAAGGCTGAACGGAGCATTTTTCTCTTGTGGTTAAAGGTGTAATGGTCCCATCAGTCTGAAAGCACTCAATTTTCATTCCATCTCTGAACACCTGGAGTGTGTCTTTGCGAAGGGCATCACTTGTGCGAACAATGGGGAGTGTGTCAACAACCTTTCACAGAGACGCCATATTTATATCTGTTTCAGAGCAACAAAGACATTCGCTGGGTTTTCTGAAGGTTCTCGAGCTGAAGAACGATATCAGAAGCTTCACACTTGACACCCGTCAAAAGCGTCACAGATAGAAGAAAGAAACACAATTATATCGATTCAGCGCATCTCAAAAAATATATACATGCTTTTTCAATTATAAAAACAGATTTTACATTATATATTATATATAATAAAATATTATAAAAATATCTAAAAATATAAACAATTAAATTTGTCTGATATTTCTGGGAACCCTGATTTTACTCCCATAGAATATTAGATAAAAAAATAATGTGCACTTAAACCATTCATGACAAGACCAGAAACATGAATTATAAAAGCAAACAGAGCCAATGCTGATTTTCAGAGCATTTCTGGGCTGCTGTGGTCTGGGTCAGTGTTGTATTGCAGACAGCAGATGCGTTTTACTCTCACACAGAGGATGATGGGAAAACTATCGAGCGGCATTAACGGTGAGCTCCTGACTGCATGCGAGCGCGGAGAGTATGATGATGTTTACTGTAATGCCTGCCACCGTTCATACTCCATATCAGCGCACGCAGAGACAATCAGAGGGCTTTCGCGGCACTTCAAAGCGCGCGTGATGAGCGCGGAGGGCTGAGGTGGAGCAACCGCGAGCGTTCGGGACACCGGTGTCACTCAAGATACCGTGGCAGCCTCTGTAAACAACCGCGGGAGAAGCGCCGCGCTGCCACCATTAAAATTGAATCGTTTCCGAGAGAACGGCGCGAGGATGTCGCTTCGGAAACGAGAGCGGAAATACCGAAACAAAACACGAATGATCAAAGAAAATATTTACTGTGTTCCAGAAACTGGCTGTCTACATAAGGGGCTGACTATTAGGTGAAATTAACACCCTACATAGACTAGATTGATGATGATAAGATAACACAACACTTTAAGAAGCATAAAACATATACCAATGTCAAAAATATAGATATTTAAGTAGATTCAACTATTTTTAATCAACTTTTTTTTTTTTTTTTTTTTTTTTAGCACTGATTGAAATATTTATAGTTAACATTTCTCTGAAACACTTTACAACAAAGTCTGATTTGTTACATAAACTAACAAGCTATTTCAGTACCATTAAAACACTATTATAATTTTTTATAATATTTTTATTAATACATTTTTATTGTATTATTTTATATATATATATATATATATATATAGATAGATAGATAGATAGATAGATAGATAGCAGTTTCTTTGACATACTATTGTATTTCTTTTATATTATGAATTACTGTTTATTTTATGTTTTTATTTTCATTTTCTTTAAAGTTTTGGTATTTTGTTGTATGTGTGTGTGTTTTTTTTTTTTTTACAATTTTATTAGTTTTTTTTAACATTTCTATAATTTAATTTTTTTGTACAAGCTATTTCAGTATCATTAAGACACTATTATAGTTTTTATTAATATTTCGAATACATCTTTATTGTATTATTTTTATTGTATACATTTTTATTTTATTATTTTATTGTATTATATAGATATAGATATATAGACTGATTGATAGTTTTGAGATACGTTTGTATTTTTTACATTATGAATTATTGTTTATTTGATGTTTTTATTTTAATTTTTATTTTTAAGTTTTTATATTTTGTTGTGTGTGCGTTTTGTTTTTGTTCTGTTTTGTTTCATTTATTTACAATTTTATTAGTTTTGTATTTAAATTCTATATAGTTTTTGTAGTTTCTATAGTTCTGATGTTTATTCGTATTATTTTTTAAAAAAATATTTATATAATTTTTAAAGGTTTTTTGTACAAGCTATTTCAGTATCATTAAGGCACTATTATAGTTTTTATTAATATTTTGAATAAATTGTTATTGTAGTATTTTTTATTGTATATATATATATATATATATATATATATATATATAAAATAAATCACTCGCATTTCACACTGATTGAACCGACTGATACTGATGTCCTGATTATGTTATTTTGGTTAATTTTGTTCTAATAAATATTATGTTTGAAATTTATTCTGCTGTGTCGTCTCCCTTAATGTTACATCTTTGAGCCAGGTGTAACAATTGTTACAGGTGTAACAAAAGCAGAATAAATTTCAAACATAATATATATATATATAAAATATGGCATGGCAACTAACTAAATAAAATAATTTTACATTGTTTAAATATTTATTTTATTTCTCTGTAAGGTTTGTTTATTTATTTATTTTGTGGTTTTAGTTTTATTTAACTATAATAACCCTGCAATGAGCAATATATATTTTTACAGTATTTATTTACCATTGTTAATATTAGTTAATAAAAATGACATTGTTAGTTCACAGTACATTAACTAAAGTTAATAAATACAAGTTATAAGTCAAACAAATAATCCTGGAGTATGATTTACAAGAAAATACTATTTCAGTCTTTATACTTCAAAATTTTACATTTAATTCAATGTGTTACTTGCTATTTATTTGTAATTATTATTTTTGATTTAAAGTTGTTTCAATCTTTCAGTGTATATATAAAAATGATATAATATAATATAATATAATATATTTATTTTTAATTATTATTTTTTGATTGAAAGATGTTTTTACAATTTTTCAGTCTATATATAAAAATTATGTAATCTAATCTAATCTAATATAATATAATATAATATAATATAATATAATATATTTATTTCTAATTATTATTTTTGATTCAAAGTTGTTTCTACAATCTTTCAGTGTATATATAATAATTATCTAATGTAATATAATATAACATATTTACCTGTAATTATTATTTTTTGATTGAAAGTTGTTTTTACATTTTTTCAGGGTATATATAAAATTATGTAATCTAATCTAATATAATACAATATAATATAATATAATTATTTGTAATTATTTTTGATTCAAAGTTGTGTCTACAGTTTTTCAGGGTATATATAAAATTATGTAATCTAATCTAATCTAATATAATATAATATAATATATTTATTTGTAATTTTTATTTTTGATTAAAAGTTGTTTTTTCAATTTTTCAGTGTATATTTATATTTATATAATCTAAAAAATTCAATTAATATATATATATATATATATATATATTTTTTTTTTTATTATTAAATATAATATTATATTATAATTAACATTATATTACAACATAAGAGAAGAAATCTCGGAATGCAATGCAAAAATCAGCAATACTTCATTCAACATGGAAATCTATATTTATATTTATATCTATATATCTATATATCTATATATCTATCGATCTCCATCCATCGTTCTATCTATATACATAGATATATACACACACACACATACATATTTCCATGTTGAATGAACCGTCACAGATTTTGCACAATGCATTCTGAGATTTCTTCTCTGAGAATGTGGACACAAATGTCTCTCAGAAGGAAGCAAAATGATTCCATTTACCTTTCAGAAACAGCTTTTTGCCTTCAAATGCTGTGTATAGGTAGGCAGCACACTAGGTTTTAGAACAGAGTTATATGAATAAAACGGCACAAATCAACCGTACTGTATTATTCATTGTAACAGTTCAAATATTTTGATTTTAGTGTCAAGTGATTTCAAAGCTCTTCCATGCTATCGTAGTTGGTTTGAAGAATTAACTGTAATGTAAGCAATATTTGTGCGATCGCAGCTGCGGGCCTCGCGCGCCGTCAGCGTGATTGACGACCCGGACGGCGCATGAATTTCAAATCCCGGGTGAACGCGAGGGCCGGGGAACGCGAGCAGGTACGGGAGTCGTGAAACGGGACTGAGATCCAGCAATTAGAAGTTACTGCATGCAAAGCAGAGGTGGACGACGTGTTGCTCGTCACTGGAGCGAAACCCTCAAACACAAACCCTCCAGACTCCTCAAGGCAATTACACGCCGAATGTAAATCCGCCGGGTCTCGAGTCGGGCCTCGCGGCGTCCGGGCGTCTCGCTTTCTCAGCGTGAACCCAGTCATGTCTGACTCTCCTCTGCATCAAACAACTTTTCTCTCTATTATGCATCTGATTTCATTTTGTTTTTGTTCTCAAAGCTGCCAGAGAGAGAATGAATAAGTGTGACGGCCTACGCTTAAAATCACAACAACACGCTCACGATTCATTCACAATCTGGCAACGCTCAAATGAGACAGTGAGCCTCACACAAAAACAATGAAACTAATATATATATATATATATATTTAGTTTCTTTGAGATGCCACTGTAGTTTTTAGTAATATTTTGAATTATTGTTTATTTTATGTTTTTATTTAATTTTCTTTTAAGGTTTTTATTTCAAGTTTTTGTAATTTTTATTGACCTTTTTTTATGTTTCTATATGGTTTATAGGTTTTTTCTTCTTTTAGTACCATTTTAGAATCACATATCCAACAAAATTTATTTTCTGTTGCCATTTTTTTCATTTTTTATTTCTATGTGTGTGTGTGTATAAAATATATATATGTATATATATATATATATATATATATATATATATATATATATAAAAAAATGCATATTTAAAATATAAATGAAAAAAAATTCTAATATATATATTAGTTTCTTTAAGATGGCATTGTAGTTTTTTATACTTTGAAGTATTGTTTATTTTGTTTTTATTTATTTATTTTTACATTTTAGTTGAAGTTTTTGTAACATTTGTTATTTTTCACATTTTATTGCAATTTTTGTAGTTTTATAGTTTCTATATAGTTTAATTTTTTTCATTTCTTTTAGTACCATTTTAGTATCACATATCAAAAAGTTTATTTTTTCTGTTTTTATTTCAGTTTATTTAATTTATTCCTATAAGTGTGTAAAATATTTTTAAAAAATGCATATTTAAAATATAAATGAAAAATGATTTCATAATTTAGATTTATATATTATTTCTAATAATTTAAAAAATATATATCTTTCATAAAATGTATATTTGACATTTTACAGTTTAATATTTTACATCTTAGTTAACTTTTGTTGTTTTTCACATTTTTATTTCAAATTTTGTAGTTTTTTAGTTTCTATATAGTTTTTTTTTTTTCATTTCTTTAGTACCATTTTAGTATCACATATCAAATAAAAAAAAGTTTATTTTTTCTATATTTATTTCAATTTACATTTATTTATTTCTATAAGTGTATGTGTAAAATATTTTTAAAAAATGTGTATTTAAAATATAATTAAAATAAAATTATTTAATAATTTGTATTTATATATTATTTATATAAAATAATTTTTAAAAAAAATCATAAAATATATATTTGACATGGCCCGCTACAGGATTTTTCTCCTCTTTACAGACTTCAGAAAAATTGCAATGCAGTTTGAATGCAATTCTGGAATAGAGATCAGCCAAAATAAAAATAAAACCCAGATTTATAGCCAGTCGACCAGCGGGTGGGGACAAATATATAACTGTTACAACCCTAATATAAATGCAAGTAAAAACATATTTTTTCTTAAATATAAATGTCAAAAATATATATTTTATATATGTCTTTTGACCTTCTAACATTTTATATTTCAATATACCTGTTTTTACTTGTGACACATTCTGTGAAATCAGGATATTCAATAAAAAAGAATAATGTTAACTTATACGAAAGACCAAAAACATGAATTATAAGTGTAAATACAGTCAATGTCGATTTTCCAGTTGATTTTAAGATTGTAAGACTCTCCTCTGCATCAACAAACTCTTCTCTCTATTATGCATCTGCTTTCATTTTGTTGTTGTTCTGAAAGCTGCTGAAGAGAGAATGAATAAGTGTGACGGCCTACGCTTAAAATCAACAACAACACGCTCACGATTCATTTAGAATCTGGCAACGCTCAAACCAGCCAATGAGCATCAGGCAAAAACATAAAGCTTTACCCTACACAGAAAAGCTAATAATACAGAATTACACGTTCATATTCACAGGAAGCGTTTAAACGCAGAATGTGTGTCAAAATGAGCTACGGCTGTAATAACGGCGCTGGAATATGAAAAGCAGAGCTGTACAGGTTTCATACATTAGCGCTGCTGCCGTATCTATAGTGTATATGAGCACATATGTTTCTCACTCGTATCAATTACTCTGTTTGCCCCCGGTAAAAACAAAAACTCCCCTTGACAAATTCTGCGAAAGCTCCAGATTGCTAGAAGATGATGAGATGCACATTAACAGATGGTCGTGATATGATGCGAGATTTCAGCAGGTTGAACTAAATGAACTTTACGACGCACAGTGTATATGAATGAATGCCTGTGCACTGTACACACACACACACACACACACACACACACACACAATGACTATATTACAGACACTACAGACGATAGAAAACACTGAATACACACTAATGAGATTAGTGAAGCAAAACTGATGGGATAAATGGATAAATCTGAACATAATAAATAAATACATACATACAGAAAAATAGGGAAATTAAATGAATAAATAAACAAACTGAAATAAAGGATTAATTTAAGAAATAAGTAAATAAATACAGAAAAATAAAAACAAATAAATGAGTAAACAGAAAAATAAAGACCCATATAAATAAATAAACAAACAAACAAACAAACAAATGCACATATAAATAAAAAAACAAATAAATGCATAAATAAACGTATAAATCAATCAAGTGTATAAATAAATGCATAAATAAAAAATTAATGAAAATAAAAAATTATAACTAAGCATAATAAACAAAGAATAAACAAACAAACAAACAAATAAATAAACAAACAGAAATAAAGGAATAACTTAATAAATAAGTAAATAAATAAATACAGAAAAAAAAACGAAAAATAAAGGCTCATATAAATAAATAAATAAAAAATCAATGAATGCATACATAAAAAAAATCCCAGTAAATAAATAAAAGATAATTAAACATCACAAACAAACAGAATAAATAAATGCACATATAAATAAAATACAAATAAATGCATAAATAAATAAATGTATAAATCAATCAATCAATCAATCAGTCAAGTGTATAAATAAATGCTACAAAAATAAGTGTATAAATAAATGATTAAATACAATACATAAAAAACTATAATGAAACAAACAAACAGAATAAATAATTAAATGAATAAATAAACAGAAATAAAGAAATAATTTAATAAATAAGTAAATAAATAAATACAGAAAAATAAAAATAATAAATGAATACACAGAAATAAAAGCTCAAACAAATAAATAAATAAATAAATAAATGCACATATAAATAAAAAAACAAATAAATGCATACATAAAAATGAATGAAAATAAAAATAATAAATCCCAGTAAATAAATAAAAAATAATTAAACATAAAAAATAAACAAACAGAATAAATAAATAAATGCACATATAAATAAAAAAAAAATAATAAATGCAGAAATAAATCAATCAGGTGTATAATACATTCATAAAAATATAAAAGTGTATAAATAAATGCATAAATAAAAATGTTATTAAAATAAAAAATACATAATTAAACATAATAAACAAACAAACAGAATAATAAAAAAAAAGCATAAATAAATTAATGCATAAATTAAAACCAATAACCAGGCAAAAATAAATACATGCATAAATAAATGCATGCACACATAAGGTTAATAATAAAATGTAAAACTCTTGTTGGATTATTTATGTAGGAAAATGATTGTGCATAACTCACCATCATGATGCGAGAGTGTTGTGGATGGTTGCCTGGGTGTTGCCATGCAGCTGAGTGTTCTGGATGGTTGCTAGGTGGTTTCTGTGATATTCTGGTCTGTAGACACGGATCGGGTCTCTCCTGTATGATGCAAATGACCATGTAAGTGGTTTAAACAATAGTAATCATGATGCTTGACACCAGTAAAAAATACATTTCCTTTCTTATGAAACAACAGTAAAATGTGCTGCCTGTCTGACTCTTCTTAGATGTGGAATCAAAAACACTAATGAAATGGTTTCATGCATTTAGTTTCTACATTACTAGCAAGTAAAACATCTGAAACGCAGCATCGGTCTGAGGAAACGCACACTACCAGCCCTGTTTCGATCACATGTGAAATCACTCAGAGTTACGGCACACGTAATCAGTCTGTGCTTCTGCTGCGTTTTGTTGAACCTGTTGCAGATGTCTCACAGCGACATGTCACCGTTACCCAGCAGGCCTTTCCGGCGCTGTGTGTTTGAACACGGCCGTAACACGCTCTTTTCATCACGGCCAGCGCTCTCGCTCTGTTCTCCGCTCCGTCGGTCACTTTTGGGCATCAATTAAAAACAGCTGCGAGACCCCGAAAACCAGAAACTCAACATCCTGGAGACGAGAAACCTCATGAGAACAGGTCCAGCTCACATTTCACTTTAAAAAATATTACATTTTCTTAAAATAAATGTCATGTATTGAACGTCATGTAAGCCAGTTTCTGCCACGGAATCAAAAAATAAAAAGGTAATTGCGAATTTTTATCTCACAATTCTGACTTTTAACTGCGAGTTTAGAACAAGATATAAACTTGCAATTCGGATAAGAAAAAGTCTGAATAAACTCACAATTATGAGGAAAAACTCAGAATTGTGAGATAAAAGCCAGTGATTTATGCAGTTATTTCTTATTCTGTGGTGAAAACAAAAGTCACTTTTTGTGTGTTTATATCTTGAAATTAAGATTTTCATTCTCAGAATTGCAAGAAAGAAAGTGAATTACTTGCAAAAAAGGGTCTAAATTGTGAGATAAAAAGTCACAGTTCCCTTTCTAATTTTTCGATTCCATGGCAAACATACAATACTATATATAAAAGATATGAATAATTATGATTTTTTTATTCATTATTGAAAGAAGCCTCTTCTACTCACTAAGGCTTCAAAAAAAAAAAAAATCAAAAAAAAAAAAAAAAAAAAGTGTGAAATTTTATTACATTTTAAAAGTTTATTATATTATTATTATTGTTTTATATTTGGATACATTTATGTTTTCCTTTGATCACAGGAATAAATTACATATTAAAATATAGAAAAATAGAAAATGGTTCTTTTAGATTGCAATAATATCTCAAAATATTACTCAATTAATCAAGTGTATAATTAATTGCTAAAAATATAAAAGTATATAAATAAATGCATAAATAAAAAATTATGAAAATAAAAAAAATTAATTAAACAAACAGAATAAATAAATAATTAAATGAATAAATAAACAGAGTAATTGGAATAAACAGAATAAAGGAATAATTTAATAAGTAAATAAATAAATACAGAAAAAAAACTAAATGAATAAACAGAAAAATAAAGGCTCAAATAAATACATAAATAAATAAATGCACATAAATAAAAAACTAATAAATGCATAAATAAAAACAATTACTGAAAATAAAAAATATAATTAAAAAATAAACAAACAGAATAAATAAATAAATGCACATATAAATAAAAAAAACGATTAAATGCATAAATAAATAATAAATGCATAAATCAATCATCCAATCAATCAATCAATCAATCAAGTGTACAAATAAATGCTAAAAAAAGTGTATAAATAAATGCATAAATAAAAAAATAATGAAAATAAAACTTTATAATTAAACATAATAAAACAAATACATAAATTCCATATTAAAATATTTGAAAATAGAAAATGGTTCTTTTAGATTGCAATATCTCTGTTCTTTTTTACTGTATTTTTGATCAAATAAATAATAAATGCAGCCTTTGTGAGCAGAAGAGAATTCTTAAAAACATTAAAAACTTAATTATTGCACAAATTATATATATATATATATATATATATATATATATATATATATATATACACACACACACACACAATTTTTACCTGTAAAAATACTACTCTTTACTCTTTTACATAAATACTAAGATGATGCATAAATATTTACATCTTAAATATACTGTTTTATATTTCTGCATAACCTCCTGAGATCCAGGAAAAAACATTTAGTAAAAAATTGGTATGTTTTCATGTCATTACATTGTTTAGAGCATTAAAAAATGTCAAATAAATAAATAAATAATAATAATAAAAATAAAAAAATGTAAATGGTATTTCATTCATAAGTTTTGCTATGTCCTCGGTAGACATGAATAAACATACACTGGCAAAAACAAATTACCAATACATTTTTAGTTTTTAGATTTTTTATTTATTTATTTTTTTTTTTTTACCAAACTTTGTATAAAGATGAGTATTAACTATGTTATAACAGAATGATTTTATATACCATTTTTCTTTATGCAAAATGTGTGTAAAATGGCCATAAATGGATTTTCTCATTTTATACAATGTATCTACAAATGAAATCTAATTTGCATATTAATGTGCTTTTGGGGCAAGATGTAACGAAAAAAGAAGTGTAATAATGGGTGTAAAAACTGACAAGATTTTCATAATAATATACAATATTTCATAGGAATACTGACATATAATTTCTTTCCCTATTCATTTGTTGTGTCTCCCAAAATGCGTCACAAACATGCTTTTAGCCCCCGATGTCCTCATACGAGGACATGTATGAAATCAACGTCCCGTTTCGTAATAGAAAGTCATATTTTGATCTGAAACTTTTTCCTGAGATGTTGATTTTTGACACCCAGTTTAAAAATGAGTCCGATTTAAATGATAATTACAAAATATTTCCATAAGAGCATCACTAAATTAATATTAGACATTTTTGAAGACCAAAGAGAGGGAGTGTTCATGGTGACACATCCAAATAATATACAAGTTCTTATTTCATTCCTATGATTTTGCAGTGAAACATGACCTGCACGTGAGTTTCATGAGATTCCAGCATGAGGACGCAGGATCTCAGATGTTTGTGAAGGTGTTTAGTGTGTTTTTGCAGCCGTGAACAGCTGGACTGCCCCCTGGAGGACATTTCTGCCGCTCGATCACAAACACACTTTATCAGACACACAATACGCTTGTTTAAGGAACAAACATGGGCTGTATTTATAGAAAACCCCATGCATATTCCAAATAGATGCGTTTATGCTGCTCCCGTCCAATTATGTGATCCTAAACATCAGCAAGATCTAAAATGTCCAGATGTATGAATAATGGATGTCAGACAGACAGCTGGTGCCCTTCAGATGAAGTTTATAGAGATTCTGTTTCTCCAGCACCCAATCGATAGACACGCTGTTTTTATTCCGCAGAAAACAAAAATACGGCCGTGGAAGGCGTCGTGCATTGCTGATGCGTCTTTTATCACTCCGTATATGGACATAAACGAAGGGCAGGCGCGTTTTAAGATGCTACGACCAAGAGATCATTACAAAGCCGGCAGGCTGAACCCGGCCGCTTCTCATCTATAATTCACCATTTAATTTAATCAGAAAGGCCGAACTCTGCGGAGGAAATAATGCCTCATATCCCACACCCTAACTGAGCTAATAAAGAGCATGCTGGGATACGAGAGCGCCGGCCTCAGCCATCAACAGGTTCAGACGGCGAGACCTTCAGACGCAGGTTACTAAGAAACACATGATTTTAACAAGCCGCCGGTGCTTCGCTCGCTCCACGCGGATGTGCTTCTGAATATTTATGGACGCATTAAAGTCTTAATTGTTAATGCTGCAGAAATTGGCTACAGTAGAACAACCTCGGCCAGCTCACGTGAGGCTCAGACGACCCGTAATTAGACAGAGTTTTACTGACACTGAGATTATGCTCATCATCGCACAAAACACAGAAGGCTATGAAACTGTGACTTTTTATTTGACAGCTCAGCATTGCAAGATATAAACTCAGGATTGTGAGGAAAAGTACTATTTGTGATGAATAAACATAGAATTGCAAGATAAACTCACAATTCCATGAAAAAAATTCAGAATTATATAAACTGCGATATAAGTGTGATATAAACTCAGAAGTGTGAGAAGAAAAATCTGAAATGTGATATACAAACTCAGAATTGCAAGAAAAAAATCAGAATTGTGATATATGAACCCATAACTGTGAAAAACAATTTTTAATTGTGATATATGAACTCATACTTGTGAGAAAAAAAAATCAGAAATGCAATATATAAACTCATAATTGCAAGAAAAAAAAATATCTGAATTGTGATATATAAACTCTGAGGTGCAAAAAAAAAAAAAGAGAGAATTGTGACAAACTCAGAAGTACAATAAAAAAAAAATCTAATTTGTGATATATAAACTCATAATTGTAAGGAAAAAATCAGAAATGCAATATATAAAATCATAATTGCAAGAAAAAAAAATCTAAATTTTGATACTCAAAATTGTAAGAAAAAAATCAGAAATGTGATATATAAACTCATAATTGTAAGGGAAAAAAAATCTGAATTGTGATATATAAACTGAAGTGCAAGAAAAAAATCAGAAATGCAATATATAAACTCACAACTGCAAGAAAAAAAATCTGAATTGCAATATATAAACAAGTGTAAGGAAAAAAAATCAAATTTGTGATATATAAACTCATAATTGTAAGGAAAAAATCAGAAATGCGATATATAAAATAATTGCAAAAAAAAAAAATCTGAAATTTGATACTCAAAATTGTAAAAATAAAATCTGAAATGTCACATATAAACTCATAATTTTGAGAGAAAAAAAAAAAATGTGATGTATAAACTCAATTGCAAGAAAAAAAATCTTAAAATATATAAACTCAGTTGCAAGAAAAAAAATCAGAAATGTGATATATAAACTCAATTGTGAGAAAAAAATCAGAATTGTGATACTCAAAATTGCAAGAAAAAATCAGAAATGTGAAATATAAACTCAAATGTAAGGGGAAAAAAAAATCTGAATTGTGACATATAAACTGAAGTGCAAGAAAAAAAAATCTAATTTGTGATATATAAACGCATAATTGTAAGGCAAAAATCAGAAATGCGATATATAAAATCATAATTGCAAGAAAAAAAACCTGAATTATGATACTCAAAATTGTAAAAAAAAAAAAAAAATCTGAAATGTGATACACAAACTCATAATTGTGAGAAAAAAAATCAAAAATGTGATATATAAACTCTTAATTGTGAGAATAAAAATTAGAATTGTGATCTTTATAATTGTGAGAAAAAAAATCTGAATTGTGATATATAAATTCATAATTGCAAGAAAAAATAAACTCAGAAAAAAATGTCAGAAATTTAATTCAGAAACTCATAACTGCAAGAAATAAAATCAGAAATGCAATATATAAACCTAGAATAAAGAGAAAAATGTGAGAAAAAAGTCTAAATTGAGAGACAAATTCAGCATTTTGACTTTTTTAGGGCTGTCAAACAATTAATCACGATATATATTGTATATATATTGTCACAAGTATATATGTGTGTTTACTCTGGATATTTATTATGCATATATAAATACACACATATATGTATATATTTAAAAAAAAAAAAAAAAATATATATATATATATATATATATATATATATATATATAATAAATAATAAATAAGTTTCTATCTCTCAATAGAGGACTACATTGGGATTGGGACCCACAAAGAAGTGTGAGGTTTTACCTTTACTGCAGGTGGTCAAAAAAATATAGTGCGTCCCATGATTTGGCGCATAAGAATGATGGAGTTAAACATTAAACATTAGACTTGCTGCGGTAGTCTGTGTTACACGTGTTCAATCATACACTGACTACATTACTTGCCCACCATGGCACTGCAACCACTGTCGTTTTGCTATTTTATAGAAATAAAAATCATTTAGTTCAGTTGGATAATGTATGTTACAATTCTAAATTGCAAGCATCTGCTTTGCTCCATACAGCCAGGGTTGCCAGGTCTACATGACAAAACTAGCACATGCCAGTCAAAAACAGCCCGAAGTAGCACAATGACCATATCCCAAAAAATCAAAACTCAAAATATGCCATTTCCATACCTAAAAATACATATTTAAGTTGGCTTGAGAAAGCCAATTTCTAATATTTCTAATCTATCTAGCTATCTAAATCATGCTACAAACATACTAGTAACTTGCTAATCATGCCAACAACATGCTAGTAACTTGTTAATCATGTTAGAAACATGCTAACAACATGCTAGTAATATGCTAATCATGCTAAAACATACTAGTAACTTGCTAATCATGTTAACAACATGTTATTAATATGTTAATCATGCTAACAACTTACTAATAACTTGCTAATCATGTTAGCAGCATGAGAAACATGCTAACAACATGCTAGAAAAATGCTAGCAACGTGCTAGTAACATGCTAATTATGGTAACAACATGCTAGTAACTTGGTAATCATGCTAGCAACATGCTAGTTACATGCTAATCATACTGGAAACATGCTAACAACATGCTAGTAACATGCTAATAAGGCTAACAACATGCTAGTAACTTGCTAATCATGTTAGAAACATGCTAACAACATGCTAGTAACATGCAAATTGTGTTAGCAACATGCTACTAACATATTAATCATGTTAGAAACATGCTAACAACATGCTAATAATGCTAGCAACATGCTAACCATAATAGAAAAATGCTAGCAACGTGCTAGTAACATGCTAATCATGCTAAGAACATGCTAGTAACTTGCTAATCATGCTAGCAACGTGCTAGTTACATGTTAATCATACTAGAAACATGCTAACAATATGATAGTAACATGCTAATCATGCTAGCAACGTGCTAGTTACATGTTAATCATACTAGAAACATGTTAACAACATCCTAATAATGCTAGCAACATGCTAGTAACATGCTAACCATAATAGAAAAATATTAACGTGCTAGTAACACGCTAATCATGCTAACAACATGCCAGTAACTTGCTAATCATGTTAGCAACGTGCTAGTTACATGCTAATCATACTAGAAACATGCTAACAATATGATAGTAACATGCTAATCATGCTAGCAACATGCTAGTAACTTGCTAATCATGCTAACAGCATACTAATCATGTTAGAAACATGCTAACAACATGTTAGTAAGATGTTAATCGTGCTAGCAACATGCTAGTAACTTGCTAATCATGCTAGCAACATGCTAGTAAACATGCTAATCATGCTAGCAACATGCCAATCATGTTAACAACATGTTAGTAATATGCTAATCATGCTAGAAACATATTAACAACAAGCTAGTAACATGTTAGCCATGTTAGAAACATGCTGGTAGCATGCTAATCATGCGTGAAACATGCTATCAACATGCTAATCATGCTAACAACATTCTAGTAACTTGCAAATTATGCTAACAACATGCTAATCATGCTAACAACATTGTTACCAGCCTATAAAAACACAGCTGAAAGGCTTCCTACCAATGGCCCTCCTTCACGACTTAACATTTAGCACAGTAGACAGAATGCAAAATGTTTCAATACAAGCATTTCAGTAAAATATAATTTATGCAGTATTTCAAACCTTTAACCCACAGGGGAAAAATCAGCGGTTTAAAAGCAGCCCACTTCCATAGAAAAAACGAGGACTTGGCAACCATGCATCCAACACGAGCTGCAGTTTTTTTTGCAAAAGCAATTTCAATACCCCACATATTGATAGCGAAAACCACATACAATATTAGAATCTTTGTAGGAGTGGCTAATTAAGGCTGTATCTCAC
The DNA here is from genome assembly GCA_036247105.1 of Cirrhinus mrigala. Lineage (NCBI taxonomy): Eukaryota > Metazoa > Chordata > Actinopteri > Cypriniformes > Cyprinidae > Cirrhinus > Cirrhinus mrigala. The sequence goes on from CM070016.1 coordinate 28,774,267, forward strand.
AATCTAGCCTTTCAGTATTGCAATAAAAATAATTTGCAGTTGCCTATTATAATTTCTTTTTTGTAATCCATGCCAGAAACTGGCTTCCACAGAAGACACTTCAGCCACAATATGCAGGGATAAATAACCACAGTAAAACATTAGCAACACACTTCACAACGGTCGTACACAAAACATGAGGCAGATTAAACTGCAGCTGCGATTACTTAAATCAACAAAACGCCATAAAAGCCCTTCATATGACTCACATGAGGCTCAGACTGTTACTGTAAGAGCACGTGGAGATTTGAACGCAAGCACATCTTTATGAAGCACACCTTCCTTTCCGAGGATCATTTCCCTCGTACGCCACACGCTTATGTAGTGGGAAGTGTGGTAACATCCTCCATTAAAGCACACGGACAGCATTTCATTAAATCACATCACACTGAAAGAGCAGGGCAGCCTCCAGAGACAAAACATACAAGACTCTATAATCAGCAGGTATTATAAGGATACTGACGGAGATTACTGTCATTATGAGACAAAACACAGAGGACTATGGACGTTCCAAATAATAAAGCCAGCTGGACTTTTCATGTCACAATTTAGACTTTTTTCTTTGAATTTTGAGAAAAAAGGTCAGAATTGCAAGATTTAAACTCAAAGATGCAAGATACAAACTGACAATTTTGATAAAAAAAAAAAAAATGCAAGAAATAAACTCAGAATTCTGACTTTTAGGTTGTTGCTTTTGCACTTTTACTCCTTTTATAAGACTTGGGATCCCTTTTTGGACTATATTAAAGGCCTACCTTGTGCACCTGGGATTTTATTTTATTTTATATTATTATTTTGGTTATTTACTTATATATTGGTTAATTATATCTATTTTATTTCACTTGTTATTTATTTATTTATTTTATTGTTTTTCTGTCCATCTGAGTCAACATGAATGTTCACCTTGTTATTATTTCAATCTGTATTGTCACACAAAAAACTAATTAAAAGATTTGAAGTAGTAGAATTCTGACTTTTTTCTGGCAATACCATCTTTACATCATGCAATTCTGAGTTTACATTTCATAATTCAGTTTTTTTTTTTTCTGCCACAAAAAATAAACATAAAAAAGGTAATTGTGACTTTGTATCTCACAACTCTAACTTTGGAATTCGCAATAATGATTATATAAAATAATGATTTTACGCAATTCTGACTTACTTTCTTGTAGCTGAGTTTATATCTTGCAAATCTGACATTTTTCTCAGAAATGCATGTTTATATCTCAAAATATATACAGTATGTTGTTTTTTAATGCAACTTTTTATCTTAAACTTCTGTCTTTTGTTTACAATTCTGAGGAAAAAGTCAGAATTACAAGAAAATCTGAATTATGAGATTAAAAAAGTCACAATTACCTATTATATATATTTTTTTTATCCATGGCAAAAGCAAGCTTCCGAGCCACAGTATGCGGAAATATTGCAGTAAAACACACCAGTCATACACAAAACCACCAAAACATCATATTGACTCTTATTCACTCTTACGGCATTATGCACTGAATATCTTCCCAAAATAGTTCTCAAATGTCATTTGTGTATGTGCATATTCAGACCTGTCATCTCAGTAGGTTTGAAGTCAAACGCCATTAGTTTGACAGATCAGTGAGATGCCAGCTTTAAGATTTGAGAGATTTCAGAGCCTGAAATATGATGCGCAAGTCATGGATGACAGTTGTGATGCAGTTTTTGTAAGGAAAACAGCACCTATATCTGCTTTTGTGATCTACACAAACCTAAAAATCATACAGGTGTTGACATGACAATGTTTTGTGATAGTCCACTGAAAAGACGGTTTGTTAAAAGACGCGGTGGGTGTGAGCAAACCCAGCTGAATACATCACAATCTTAACAGCCTGTTTAAAGGAACAGTTCACCCAAAAATGAAAATGTACTCAGGCCATCCAAGATGTAGATGAATTTGTTTCTTCATCAGATTTGGAGATCACTCTCACCAATGGATCCTCTGCAGTGAATGGGTGCCATCAGGATGAAAGTTCAAACAGCTGTTAAAAACATAACAATAATCCATAAGTAATCCACACCACTCCAGTCCATCAATTAACATCTTGAGAAGACAAAAGTTAAAACAAATCCATCATTAAAACGCTTTTAACTAAAACACGAGTCCATAATAACGCTTCCTCCAGCGAAAAAGTAGTTTGGCCTGAATCAGGAGAGAAATCTGCACTTTTGTCTTCTCAAGATGTTAACTGATGGACTGGTGAGGAATACTTGTGGATTATTGTGATGTTTTTATCAGCTGTTTGGACAAGGGCCAGCTCCAGGCATGGAGTGACTGTCTTGCCCACCCAATGAGAATTAGATAAAGATTGTGTTAATTTTTTGTCCAGTGATTAAAACCAATCTAATCTGAAGCAGACTGTATTTTGAGAAGTTTAGATATAGGTGGAGACTGCCCCAACAATAATAAAATAACACCAGAAAACTGCAGCATTTTTCTTTTATTAGCTGAATCCAAGGCACGGAGGATTCAGTCTGTTGCAGAAAAACAGATCGAGGCTGACAATGAGCGAAAACGGGCAGAAATATTTGCGTGCTATCATGGGGAGTTTGTGAGTTACGGAGAGTTTAATACATGAGCATGAATTACTCGCTAAAAAAACCACTCATTCAGTAACGTGCTTTCATTGCATGGATGGAGCAAGAACATAATATAAGCGTCTAAAATGCATGTAGGCTATACAGTTCAGTTGAAAGCTTAAAGAGCTTGTGCAATGAAAGTTGCGTTTGTTACTACTGCATTTTTCAGTTTTGCATTTTCAACAATACAGCTGAAATGGAATGAGTGCATATTTTTAAAAAATTTTGCAATTCAGATTGATTACTTCACAAAAATTCTTATTCTTGTTCTTTACTGTTCTTTTTTCTTCTTTTAATTCATTCCCTTAAAGGAGAAGTCCACTTCCAGAAGAAAGATTTACAGATAATGTACTCAACCCTTGTCATCCAAGATGTTCATGTCTTTCTTTCTTCAGTCGTAAACAAATTATGTTTTTTGAGGGAAACATTTCAGGATTTTTCTCCATATAATGGACTGATATGGTGCCCCGATTTTGAACTTCCAAAATGCAGTTTAAATGCGGCTTCAAATGATCCCAGCTGAGAAAGAAGGGTCTTATCTAGTGAAACGATTGGTTATTTTAATAAAAATACTTTTTAATGTCAAACGCTCGCCTTTTCTTACTCTGCCTGGACTGTTTTTTTCTGGTTCATGATGGTTAGGGAAAAACTTGAAAAAAAAATGTTCTCATGTTCTCCCTCAACTTCAAAATCGTCCTATATCGTTGTTTTATCTTTTTTGTTAAGGGTGTTTTGATCATCTTTGCATGTTCACTTTGCAAAGACTGTGCTGATACTTATGCAACGATGTAGGATGATTTTGAAATGATTTTCGACATACCCTAACTGTCTTGAGTCAGAATACACAGAGTTCAGGGAGAGCAAGACAAGATGAGCGTTTGAGGTTAAAAAGTATCAAACTGTATTTTTTTAATGAAAATAACCGATCGTTTCGTTCTTCCTCGGCTGGGATCGTTACCAACTGCATTTGGGATCGTTTGAAGCCGCATTTAAGCTGCATTTTGGAAGTTCAAAATCGGGGCACCATATCAGTCCATTATATGGAGAAAAATCCTGAAATGTTTCCCTCAAAAAACATAATTGCTTTACGGTTGAAGAAAGAAAGACATGAACACCTTGGATGTGAAGGGGTGAGTACATTATCTGTCAGTTTTTGTTCTGGAAGTGGACTTCTCCTTTAAATCCATTTAAATCCTTTATTTATTTAGTTTCTTTAAATAAATAGCATCACCATATTGGTCCGGTATTTATGTTTTCCTCAAAACAATTGGTCCCCTCAATGTTGTAGACATGATTACGGCCTTGTTTGGAATAAATGAAAAACTTAGTCAAAAAGAATCACTAGTGTAGAAGCAATGATCCAGAGAAAAAGGAAAAAAAAAAAAGTTAGTTTTGTTTTGTTTTACTATTCAGTAAAGAAAAAAAAAATGTAGTGAAAAGTGTTGTGAAAGTGCACAATATTCTAGGCCAGTGGTTCTCAACTCCAGTCCCCAGGACCCACAGCTCTGCACATTTTGTATGTTTCTGAATCTGACACACTCAGTTCAGTCCATGGATCTTTCTCCTAACGAGCTGATGATCTGAATCAGGTGTGATAACTGAGGGAGACTACAAAATGTGCAGAGCAGTGAGCCCTGGGGACTGAAGTTGAGAAAGCACTGTTCTAGGCTGCCCATGAAAGATTTTTTTTTCCAGTGTATATAATATAGCAATATCTACAGTATAAATACCACCACCCTACCACCCTTCTACAGCAGTCAACAGTGTTCAGGAAAGTTACTTTTAAAAGTAATGCATTACAATTTTGCATTACTCCCTGAAAAAGTAACTAATTACGTTACTTAGTTACGTTTTATGGAAAGTAATGCGTTACGTTACTTTTGTGTTACTTTTTAAATCTGGGCAGGGCTTGCTTCTTTGTTTTTAATATAAAACAATTTTACACCATAGTGAAATGAATTCACCTCAGGCTGAAAGAAAAGTACATTTATGCAGGAGAAGATCACTCTTCAGCTATAAAAAAAAAAAAACGAAGCACAAATGTTAGTTTATCTAAAGTAATTTTTGCTTATTAGTATGGTTGAATTGCATCATCAAAGGTCAGCAGCAAAGACACTAATTAATAAAATAGAATTAAATACATAAAGGATATTAGTTTTATTTAACTTATTTAATTATTCCAGTGTTGCATCATATTCTGAGTTTGCATTTCACTGTTTTTATTCATTTTGAGGAATACTGAAACCTGTTTTTTGTGAGTGACATTTAGTCTGGAATACAGTAGCATCATGTTTACTCCCAATTTCCTGACAGGAGACTTATCAATCAATAAATGGAGAGAACAGTCAACTGGCGTTACTCATTTGAAAAAGTAACTCAGATATTTTCTTAGAAATTTAAAAGTCATGCGTTACTTTACTAGTTACTTGAAAAAGTAATATTATTACGTAACTCACGTTACTTGTAATGCGTTACCCCCAACACTGGCAGTCAAGAACCGGGCCTGGTTTTGGATTCTCATTCTGACGGCACCCATTCACTGCAGAGGATCCATTGGCGAGCAAGTGACGGAATGACGCATTTCTGCAAATCTGATAAAGAAGCAAACTCTTTGCTTTCGTACGGCCTGATGGTGAACACATTTTCAGCAGATTTTTCATTTTTGAATGAACTATTTTAGCATCTAAGAGGGTGGTGCATGAAAGGAAATCGCATTTAAAAGAGGCCAGATAATGATGTTTTACATTCTGCTTTGACATTTCTGATCAGTTAAAGTTCCATTTTGGGGGGAAACAGGAGGCTTTTCAGCGGCAGAATTTGGAGCACTTCAGAAGTTCAACAAAACACACAGGATTTAGAAAGAGAGGGAGGGAGCAAGTGAGTGCAAACAGTTTGGAGAAAAAGAGACTTTGTCAGAAACGATGACTGGGATCTTTGATCTTCGTCTCTGAGCCCCGCAGGGTGACTATCGATTGTGCAGCGGCGCTGTGGAGGAAACGTGCGCCATCGGCTGCGGGCTGTGGGAAGAAGCGGCGTCACAGCCGTCGCTGTGCGACAGACAGAGCGGATCAGGCCGACCTCGGCACACACAGGGGGATACGGCTGAGAACGGCGGCGCTGCAGATGGAGGATCTGCTGAACACGTTCACTCTGAGAGAACTCCAGACTCCAGAACGCCGGAGTCTGAGAAGAGCTTCAGGCGGTAATTAAGAACTTCGCTCGTGATGCGGCACCGTCACTAATGCCGCGCTTGGAACTCACGCTTGATCTGTGCAAATCAAACCAAACTCATACCTAACATCTGAATATTAACTGCACGATGTTTGATGCTGCTTCCCACAACGCAATCCACTTGACCTGAACCTCTCAAAAGAAAACCAGTGGTGATTTTTATCTCTTTCTCATCGAATTAATTGATCAGGCTCACTCTTTTCATCATGGCAAAGCCCTCTTTCTGTTTATGTAAGATAAATGAGTTGTTTCTCACAACACAAAACAAAAAACTAAATAGTATATGAAACAGCGTGCAAACATTTTAAACGGTGGTGTGCATCATCATCGTCACTTCACCTCATTAGTGGCATTCAGTGATCAAACGTAAATCTAGTAATTTAGCATTTTTTGAATGTAAGTTTAATCCATTATATACAGCCTTAATACTGATAAAAAAAAAATAATGCAAAAAAAAATCACTTAAATTTCACTTAACATATGATATATGATCATACATTTTTTAAAAAGATGAAAAAAACACCCTATTTATTTTACTTTATTTTTTTTTTACATATATATGGAGATCAGTACAATTTATGTTTTTTTAAAGACATTTCTTATGTTCAGCAGGGCTGCATTTATTTGATCAAAAATGCAGAAAAAAATATAATATTGTGAAATATTATTTCAATTTAAAATAACTAGGGCTGCCAAACGATTAATCGCATACAAAAAAGTTTGAGTTTGCCTAATATATGTGTGTACTGTGTGTAAATATGTATATATAAATACACACAAATTAATGTATATATTTAAGAGAAATATGTTATCTATGTAAAAAATATTTGTATTTATATATAATATAAATCATATAAAAATTATAAGAAATAATAATAAATAATTATAATAAATAATAAATATTTAATTAATAAATAATTATTATAATAAATAATAAAAGTAAATATTTCCTATATATGTACCTGAATGCTTTTGTATTTATATATACATAATAATTGCACACAGTACACACACGTTTATTAGGCAAACTCAAACTTTTATTTTGTATGCGATTAATCGTGATTAATCATTTGACAGCCCTAAAAATTACAGTTTTCTATGTGAATATATTTTAAAATGTAATTTATTTCTGTGATCAAAGCTGAATTTTCATTACTCCAGTCTTCAGAGTCACATGATCCTTCAGAAACCATTCTAATATACTGATTTATTATCAATGCTGAAAACAGTTGTGCTGCTTAATATTTTTTTTGAATCTGTGATGCTTTTTTTCAGGATTCTTTGATCAATAAAAGGTTAAAAAGAACAGCATTTAGTTAAAATGGAAAGGTTTTCTAACTATACACTACTGAGCAAAAACCAAAAATTTCAATTCTTTTCTTTTTTTGAAAGAAATCAATATTTTTATTCACCAAGGATGTGTTAAATTAATGAAGAGTGATAGCACAGATTTACACTGTTAGAAAAGATTTATATTTTAAATAAATGCTGTTCTTTTTAACTTGTTATTCACCAAAGAATTCTGAGAAATCACAGGTTTAAAAAAAATATTTAGCAGCACAAGGGTTTCCAACATAATTCGAATGATAAATCAGCATATCAGAATGATTTATGAAGGATCATGTGACACTTACGACTGGAGAAACAGCTTATGAAAAATTATTTTATATTGCAATAACATTTTGCAATATTATTTTTATATATATATATATATATATATATATGTTTGTTAGGATAGGACAATATTTGGCTGAGATACAAAATTTAAAAATCTGGAATCTGTGGGTGCAAAAAAATAAAAATATTGAGAAAATCACCTTTAAAGTTGTCCAAATGAAGTTTTTAGCAATGCATATTACTAATCAAAAATTACGTTTTGATACATTTACGGTAGGAAATTTACAAAGTATCTTCATGGAACATGATCTCTACTTAATATCCTAATAATTTTATGCATAAAAGAAAATTGATCATTTTGACCCATACAATGTATTGTTGGCTATTGCTACAAATATACCCGTGATACTTAAGACTGGTTTTGTGTTCCAGGGTCACAACTGCCATTACTGTAACAGTCATTTTTACTCTAAGAATATGCTGAAGTGCTAAATTTATTTCTAGGATAATCACTGATTTCCACTAATACAGAGAAAGAAGAAAAAGTGCATGAATTATGTGTATGAATGACCTGTTTTGTCATATACTGTGTGGCCTCGTACTGTCATCACTGTGAACAGAACAAGATCAAATTATGAAAAATGACAAATACATGCAATTTATATTTTGAAATTTTGTGTTTTTGGTCCACATAATAAAAGTGACTTGTTCAAATGAGTAAATAATGATTTGGCATCAAACTATTCCTTGAACTGCAACGTGAACATACTGTATATGAACCGATGAACAATACTGACTCTGACAAACACAGACTGTGCGGAGCATCGGTGTCTCGAGTGCTCGATGCATTATGTTCCTCATCAGTGGTGTAAAAACCCCGGCGTCTGCTGCATTACTGCACATGCTGTAAGATTCCAGCAGAGTTTCTGTCCAAAGCTCCTGAGAGCGCTGAATCCTGAAGTGTGTCTCTCTGGACGAGCTCCAGGGCCCGACTGATAAGACGCCATCAGCAGAAAGACGACAAGAGCTGCATCTCGCCTCTGAATGTGGAGCAGATGGTTGGCATAATGACCAGCTTTAGAATAATGACGAAACGGAGGAGCGGCACGTCGAGCTGAAGGACTGAACCGTGACGGCCTGTGTAACGCTCAAATATAACAGGACAATTACAAGAGCTTTGCTACTTACTGCACACACACACACTCCGAAAGACAGAGTTTTACAAATGAATTATAAAATAAATTTAATGTCATGTCATTAATGACTTCAGAACTGCAGGAAAATACTGATGTCACAAATAAAATAAAAATCAATCAATAAAATAAAATAAAAAATATAAAATATACAATAAAATAAATAACAATAAATGAAAAAAGAAAAAAAAATATATTATATATATAAAATACATAATAAATGAATAAAATAAAATAGAAATATAAAAATATAAAAATATATATAAAATAAATTAATTAATAAAATAAAAACATAAATAAAATAAAATATAAAATAAACTAAATCAAATAAAAATATACAATAAAATAAATAAATGAAAAAATTAAATGAAATATATAAAAATAAAATCAAAATAAAATATAAAATAAAAATATACAATAAAATAAATAAATGAATAAAATTACATTAAAAATATATAAATAAAATAAAACCAATAAAATAAATTAAGAAATAGAAAATAAATAAACAAAATAAAATAAAAAATGTACAATAAAATAAATAACGATAGATTAATGAATTAAAATAAAAAATATATAAATAAAATAAAATCAATAAAATAAGAAATATAAAATTAGAACAAAAAATGCAATAAAATTAATAATAAATTAATGAATTAAAATAAAATACATAAATAAAACAAAAATTATATATTTTTTTTAAATAACACCCATACAAAATATGCTAGAAAAATGCGCCACACTTTCCCAAAAGAGCGACAGATGCTGACAACTGAAAACAAGCTTCCAATGGAAACATATGAGCAGGTTTTGTGGTTTGATTCTGATATCCTGGATGTTTATTTGAGCTTGAAGAACCAACCTGTCACCCAGCAGCTCCACACTGACATGAGGTTTGGATTGAGACAAGAAACAGATTGTGTTTCAACACAAACACACCATTACACCAGTAAACACACCGTCAGCTGAGCGAAACAGTAAAATGAACCCAAAAAAAGATCTTAATCTCAGTACAAATCCATCGGTGTTAATCATTCCAACAAACACAATAACAAACTACAAAGCAAATTATGAGTATTAAATGTTAAGTAATCCAACTACACTTAAGTTATTGGAATCAGATTACTGAATGTAATCCAGATTACATGTAATCAGTTACTATCCAGCACTGCTCTCGAGTTCTCTTAATCTCATTCTCTCTTGTCTAATGCGTGTACAAGCCTTTATCAGAAATGAAACACATTCATCCGTCCACACGAGCCTCTCCTGCCTCCGTCGATTCAGTCCAGAGTTCAGAGCCGTTGTGTCTCATTCCTCGCTCCTATTAGACCTCGTGCCACATGTTCTCAATCTAAAACCGCCAGCATATATGATTTATCAGCTCTCAAATGAGATCCGGTGGGAGTGAATCAATTAAGACAGAAGCAGACGGCTGAAGCACAAGCTGAGAAAGGTCAGTGAAAATATGACTTGCTCTATAACCTGTAATCGATTAATAAATACATAATCCTGGGACAAAACTGCCCCAAACATCACAATTTTCATTTTGACTATTCACTTTAACATACTATGATGAAACACCTGAAGAGCACCAGTGTTTGTATAGCACTTTCCACAATGCATACTAAAAATCACGATGTTACTATTAAGTTTATAATATCTTCATATTTTTATGCCACATTTAATATAGTTACATTTTGCAAACTAAAAAAAAAAAAAAAAAAATCAGGTGGTCAGGATTTGCTGTCTATACATTGAATTATGCAAGTATGCGGTATGTATAATATGCATATATCTAACTTTATATTATCATCCTAGTTACATTCAGTAAAGTCGACTGTAATATATATTCAACTTCATATAAAAAGCTGTGCAACAATATAGTTGCATTTTACGATGAAATAAAGAAATTAGGCAGTTGAGATTTGCTTATATAGTATATATTGTTGTACATAAGTATACAGTATGAATACAAATAAAGTGGACTATAATATGTGACCCTGGAGCACAAAACCAAGTAGCACAGCTATATTTGTAGCAATAGCCAACAATACATTGTATGGGTCAAAATCAAATTTTTTTTTTTTATGCCAAAAATCACTAGGATATTAAGTAAAGATCATGTTCCATGAACATATTTTGTAAATTTCCTACTGTAAATATATCTAAACTTAATTTGTGATTAATAATATGCATTGCTAAGAACTTCATTTGGACAACTTTACAGGTGATTTTCTCAATATTTAGATTTTTTTGCACCCACAGATTCCAGATTTTCAAATAGTTGTATATCAGACAAATATTGTCCTATCCTAACAAACCATACATCAATGGAAAGCTTATTTATTCATTTTTATTAAAATCAGGCATTTGAGATTTGCTATATATAGTATATATCGCTTTATGTGAGTGTACTGTATTTATGCAAATAAAGTTGGATACAACTTATATCCAACTTTATATAAATCACAAAGCTTTTTATATAGTTGCATTTTGCTATGAATGTTTAAAAAAAAAATCAAGCAGTTGAAATTTGCTGTATAGTATACATTGCATTACATGATATACTGCATGCATGTGTAGGAAGCTGGATATAATACATCTAACTTTTTAAAAATAATTTATTTACAATTCACAATAATTTTTTTTTAAAACATGCATTTGAGATTTGCTATATACTATATATCATTTTATGTGAGTATTGAATGTGTGCAAAAAAAAGTTAGATGAAACATATCCAACGTTGTATAAAATATGTGTGAGATAATATAGTTGCATTTTGTGGGGGAATTTAAAAAAATCAGGCAGGAGATTTGCTGTATAGTATATACACTACCAGTCAAAAGGTTTTGCACAGTAAGATTTTTAATGTTTTTAAAGAAGTCTCTTCTAAGTACAGCAAAAACTGTAAAAAAAAAAAAAAATAAATATTTGTACTATTTAAAATGTTTTCTCTATTTGAATATATTTTAAAATATAATTTATTTCTGTGATTTCAAAGCTGAATTTTTAGCGTCATTACTCCAGTCACATGATCCTTCAGAATATGATATTCTGATTTGCTGCTCAATAAACATTTATTATTATTATTATTATTTTGAAAACAGCCGAGATTTTTTTTTAGGTTTCTTTGATGAATAAAAAATTCAGAAGAACAGCATTTATCTGAAATAGAAATCATTTGTAACATTATAAATGTCTTTATCATCACTTTTGATCAATTTAAAGCATCCTTGATAAATAAAAGTATTCATTTCTATAATTTCTTTCCCAAAAAAACAAACAAACGAACAAATAAATAAATAAATAAATAAATTATACTGACCCCAAGATTTTGGTATAGTGTATAATGCTAAAAAAAATATTTTTATTTCAGATAAATGCTGATCTTTCTATTAATCAAAGAATTCTGAAAAAATGTACTTAACTGTTTTAAATATTAATAATAATAAGACGAAGAACAAGAAGAAAGAAAATGTTTGTTGAGCAGCAAATCAGCATATTAGAATGATTTCTGAAGGATCATGTGACTCTGAAGACTGGAGTAATGATGCTGAAAATTCAGCTGCACATCACAGAAATAAATTACATTGAAAAATATATTGAAATAGAATAGAGTTATTTTAAATAGTAAAAATATTTCTAAATTATACTGTTTTTGCTGTACTTTGGATCAAATAAATGCAGGCTTGGTGAGCAGAAGAGACTTCTTTAAAAAACATTAAAAATCTTACAGTTCAAAAACTTTTGACTGGTAGTGTATCTTTATGTGATTGTACTGTGAATGGATTTATTATCACAAAGCTCTTTATATTTAGTTGCATTTTGTAAGGAAATTTAAAAAACAATGAGGCAGTTGGGATTTGTTACAGTATATAGTATATATTGCTTTGGATCAGTTGGATACAATATATCCAACTTTGGCGATAATTTAATTACAATTTGTGATGAGATTAAAAACGACGGTTGAGATTTTCAATGTAGTGTATCTCGCTATGTATGCAAAGAAAGTTGGCTATAATATAACGCATTTTACAACATTAAAAAAAATTGGCAGTTTGCTGTATACATTGCTTTATGTGAATATACTGAATGTATCCAAATAAAGATGGCTGTAATATGCATCCAAGATTATATAAAAAGCTGGGTGATAATGTAGTTATATTTTGAGGCAAAAAAAAAAAAAATTGGACATTTGAGATTTGTTCTACAGTATATATGGCTTAATGTGCGTGTAAGTGCTGTTAACAGTCGCCCACCTGCAGTTATTCTAAGATGATCTATTAGCAGGTCTGTGGCAGAACTCGGTACAGGACAGGTATTAATCAGAGCTTTAAGGAAAGCATTTCAGTGTGGCATTTGGGTTCCCAGCCCCTGAATAATGAGGATTGTAGTGGTAAAATAGTCCAGCGGGTTTCTGATGATCTCTGGCAGGAAGTAGCCGAGCGCTCTGGAAGAGACAATGATTAATGATGCAGCACAATGTAGCGATGTAGAGAAGTTTTAACTGATGCTTGCAGTATTCACTAATGAACTGCGAGTTGGCAGATGAAGTTTTGGGGGAAATGGGTCGTGGGCATGTGTGATGAATACAGCGGAACAGATGGAGGTTTGTTATCGCCTCTTTTCTCGAGAACTGTATCCTTGGAAACCGTGTGGGCTGTGTCACATTCCAACACTGCGCCGCAGTAAACAGTTAGAAGAACAACACGCATCATGCAGCGCTTCGCTGGTGCAGTAATGTGGCCTTAACCGCAAACGCACCCCATGAACACGACGGACGCGTGGTGACAGACCGGCAGCGTTCGGGGAATTTGACTCGTTTTTTTTTTTGTTCGTATTTTTGTTTGATCTTAAATAGGTTTTCATTTCTATCAATCTATCTATCTATCACCAGTGTTGGGGGGTAATGCATTACAAGTAACGCAAATAACGTAATCAGATTACTTTAAGTAACTAAATTTACAACAAATTATCTGATCTTATTTTTTAAATAAGTAATGCAAGTTACTTTACTTAAAAAAATGACTTTTTTTTATTTATTTTTCAAATAAGAGTGTTATTGTTATTCATTTATTTTTTGTTAGCAAGCCCAGCCCAAGTGAAAAAACAATGCAAAAGTAATGTTCAGTAACACATTACTTAGCATAAAATGTAACTAAGTAAAGCAATTAGTTACTTTTTTAGGGAGTGATGCAATATTGTAAAAAAAAACAAAAAAAAACAAAAACAAAACAAAACAAAAAAAAAACAATTTGTTGAGTTAACTTAAAATAATGTTACCCTGCCGCCTTTTTAAGTTCAGTCAACTCAAATAAGTTTAGTCAACTTGAAATGTTAGTTGTACTAAGTGACAAATTAGATTTTTTGAGTTGACTAAAAATATTTGGATTGTTAAACTTAAAAGCTGGGCTTGTTACCCAGCTGCCTTAAAATTTTAGGTTGAATGAACTCAAATATCTAAGTTGTCACTTAGTACAGTTGAGTTGACTGAGCTTAAAATTTTAAGGCAGCCAGGTAACAAATTATTTTAAGTTGACTCAAATTGTTTTTTACAGTGTACTTTTAAAAGTAACTTTCCCCAACACTGTCTACAACGTACAAAAAAAAAAATCTGTAAAATTTATGCTAAATCACTGGCAGCTGTGGTTGCCAGAATTTTACAGTAAAAAAATAGGGGTAGCCACGTTTTAGGTTTTACAGTTTTAACCTAAATATACATTTAAATACCGTAATTTCATTAAATGATATAATGTTAATTTACCAACCTGTTGAAGTACTGAAATCTGTTTTGTACCTTTGTAACACACTGATAACCACCAAAAGTAGGTGGTGATAAGAAAAATCACATGATGAACCAAAGCCCATCACAAGCAGCTTTTAAATACTAACATATATAGAAGGTGCACAGTGTGATACACACAAACACTAAACACCAACACGTGAAACTGAAATAATGCAATAAACATTGAATTAACAACATTAGATGTAACATACAACCCTAATGTACACAACTGATAAGAAAAAAAATAAGAAACCGTTAATTCAAAAAAAAAAAAAAAATTTGAATTTATTGTTATTCACTGTTAATTTTATGTTCTTTTTCACTTCCGAAAACTGTATACTACCATAAAATTACATGCAATGTCCAATACAGCTTTTCACCATATATAGTAGGGATGCACGATATTATCGGACTGATATCAGAATCAGACGATAATGGCTTTAAATGTAAATATCGCCATCGCCCAATATGAAAAAATCATGCCGATATGTCTTGCTGATAAGAGGAATATGTTAACTCATGTGCTGAGGGTGTGCTAGGGATTAGATCATGTCAGCAGTGTGGCCCATTCTTGAAGCAAAGTTTTGCCTGAATGGGGAGTAGATTCACTGTTTTGGATCTCTGCATTTAAACTGAGAATGCACATACAGAATGACACGTAGCAATAACACGTGCAGTGGCAGCAGCAGCTATTGGAGAAAGCGCGCCGTTGTTCCGTTTGGGATCATTTACTGTTGCCTGTTTCATATCCAGTCACTAGACCGATAAATGCACCTTAAATGGTTTCATGGTGCTCTTTGTTGTATTTTGAAACACAATGGCAATGTTTGCAAATGACATGATCGGCATTTAAAATAAAATTATCCCAAAGGTAAGTACGGCGCGCGGTTGGTCATGAATTGCCATGAACTTAATAACATTTATCGTTTCTTTTCCCAAATCATCACCGTCTCACCCTTTAATTTCACAAGTTTATTTTCTTGTCATTCACTTTTAATCCATGTTTTCGTATCTCTTACTGTGACAAATTGCGGGTGGGAAGTAAAAGATTTCGTGGTAATAAATGTAGTATTCGTTAATACAACTTATTAATTTGTTCCCTCATTTTACAAATTATTAAATTAATAAATCGTAGGAACGAATTAACAAGTTGTATGAATGAATTATGTCCTGTTCATGTCCCGCATGGTTTTCTTGTGCAAAAAAAAAAAAAAAAAACACATGCAAAGCACCGTCACGGTCAGCCAGTTTAGTTTTACTTTTCTTTTTGTTTTCGTTTTGAAAAGCTTGTTATCTTTGCTGTTAACCTCATGTTACCCTATAGGGGCTTTCTTTATATTTTTATATATTTTTTTATTTATTTGATACCTCAGTGTTTGCTAAATGTTATGTAATTTATTAGTCGGTATATAATACAGCATGTGGGGTATGCCATGTCTGGTTTTATTTGTTTTTTTTTTAAATAAATGTTATGTAAGCTAG